>ML864816.1:7076-22313 GCA_009831015.1 Picea engelmannii
ATCTTGACGCAACAAGTTTTCTTCATAGGCAATTAGGTGATGGTTTAAGAGCATTTATTGAATAAAGGATTGATTTGACACATTGATTGCTACATCATCTTGGTATATATTGATGAATTGATATTATTTCATTGTTGTATTTAGAAACATTGATCTCGTCAATATCTATTGCTTATGTATTGATATCAGATAGTTATATGAAGTACTAAGCCTTTGAAATCATAGCCTCCATGTATTAGTCTTCTGTTGCTTTGTTCCGGGCAGGTGTTCTCATTTGGGCCTACACTTCATTATTGGTTGTTTAGCCGGACTATCTACTCTTGGTGGTGACCTGTGAAGAGGGAATTTCACTTTGACCTTTATACCTTAGCCTCTTCAAAACTCCAGGTTACCGAAGATGTCTCCCCTGGGCCTAACCTCCCTAAATAGAAAGAACCTCCCCATCGTCGTGACATTGGGTGGGGTAGGTTCCTGTTACGCCAGTTTGGCCTCTATCTTCTAGCCTTTTTACCTAGCTACAAACTGTGCAATAACAAGTTTCTTGCAGATTGGAGGTGTTTAGATCCCTCAAATGAACATAAACTCCTTTTGCAATGCGCCCTTCACTAGGAGAAATCGTGCCACGCTCATAACAAACCAATACTCAGCCAAAAAACACCCAAAGTAGGACAAGAAGGGCGCTATGGCCTCTACCAAGCTATCTCAATAGCACAACCCTCCAAATCTCCTTCTCCTTGGCCAAATCGAACAAAACCATCTCTTCAAGTCCGCCCTCCTGTTGGAAACCCCCAATGATGCGCACCACTTCTCTCTGAACCTGTAAAATCCATCTGTGACTGAGATAGACCTGATGTAGAATGTTGAGGGAGGAATCTTTCACCTCCATGACCAATCTTGGACCAGTTTGGGTGGGATCTTTCACCACCGAGCTGATCTCTAGAGTTTGTTTTGTCAAAACCCTCAAAACTGTAGATTTTAGTCACAAAAATCAGCAAGCTAAAATTTCTGTCAAACACTTAGCAACCTAGAGATAACTGTCTTTCATGAACTTCTAAAATGTCCCAAACCCATATTCAAAAATTACCATAAGCAGAAATACACATTGCTAAGAAAATATGCAGCGGAAATAAATACAATGGACAACATTCAATAACCCATGAAAAACTCAGAAATTTAGACAAATGCTAGGGAAAACCCCAATGTGGGGAAACCCAATGAGAGAGAGAGAGAGATATCTTATTATTCAACTTCAGGAAAGTACATAACAGCAGCAAAATCACATTTCTAGCCAAGAGAAATGACTTACAACACCCAAAATGTCCCACCAAAATCTGCCTTGATTTTCATGCCAAGTCCGTACTATTGTACGACCCTCCCAGAAATTGCAGCACCTCGAAAACCATGCCAACAACCTGTTGTACGGACTGTTTTGTACAATCCAACAACAACAAAAAATCCTCGAAAATTGTGCCAAGCCCTGCCTCGATTTTCATTCCCTTTCCCCTTGTTGTACGGACTGTACGGATCCATACAGTACGGCCTCCAATAACAGAAAATTCACTTAGCCTCAAAACAAAAATTCTTCCTTGGGATTTGTGCCCTATTTCTCTTGGAAAACGTGTCCTCTTTGTTTCCCTCTTTCCTCTCTCAAGCTTACTCATAAATCTTTCATGCTCCTTCTCTCAATGTGTTTGCACACTACCCAATGCATTCTTTTATAAATCTAAAAATGACATTTTCCTTCCAAAGTGTCTTTTCACCTTCCCTAACCCTAAATCCAAAAGCCAAGATTAGATCTTTCCTTTTTCAAGATCAAGGGTCATGATCCATTCCCTCCAAAATGAATCACTTAAAATATTAAAGTAATTTCACTTTATTACATAAATGTACTTTATGAAATAAAGTCACTTTAAAATTAGAAGGTACACTTTATTAAAAAGTCACTTTAATAAAATAACCACTTTATAACAACTTTATAAAAACCCATTACAAAGTTAAGTGCCTGGTAGTGTAAATATAAGGTTACATCCGCATTCAAGACAAAATATGCGGAGTACCTCCCGAGCTAAAAAGCTAACACTCCCTTTTAGCGAGGGAAGTATTCGTTGCCATCACTATCATCTGGTTCCATCACACTGTTCTCTTTAGGAGCTTCCTCTGAACCTGGAGCCATCCTCAACACCTGCACAAAAATCGAACTAGAAGATCTTCTCCTGGAAACAACCTGGAACCCTGAGCTCACTTCATCCTGAGCATTGGTTCGTTCAACCTGGTTGAGACTCCTGTCAGTGCTTAGAAGAGACTCTCTCTCTTCTCTTGGAATGCGAGACTGAATCTTTAGCGCCATCGCAGTCTCAGGATCCTCCTCACGCTCCTCATCTGACGTTGAATCATACATTGAAGGTTGTCCTCTCAACATATACAACCTGTCCACCCGGTTACCGATCAACTGCAACTCCACCAGGTCCACTCCCTCCCTGTAGATAAAGACATGTTCCCTCTTGAACAATACGCAATATCCTACATCCTCCAAGGCTAAGACTGAGAGAAAGTTAACCTTCAACCCTGGAACAAAGAGAACTCCATCAAGCTCCAAGAGTCCCCCAAACTCGAGTTGGAATCTAACACTCCCAACTCCACGTACAACTCTTGCCATACCACCTTCATTTACCATCTGTCGGTCAGGACCAGTCTCTGTGATATTAAGGAATACTCTCCAGATTCCCGTCATGTGGCAAGAGGCTCCACTATCCACAATCCATCTGATATCACCTCCAAATCCTCTACTGCCGACACTGGAAACTAGGTCACCAAAGAAAATTCTCTGTCATACTTGGAAGCAAAGTCCTCCATTGCTGATGTAGCAGTTGTCTCAGACCCTTCTGGTTCCTTCTGCTTCTTCTTCCTCTCAGGACAACAAGAGGCAATATGCCCCAACTGGTTACAATAATAGCATCTGACTTTACTCAAGTCCCTTCCGGAACTTTCTTTCTTCTTTCTCTTTGCAGTAGAGCAACATTCTCATCAACTCCATCTATCTTCTGTTCACTACTCTGAGATCTTTCTCGGATCTCCTCCTGAGTGAAATCATCCCACAGTCTGCTCCAATCTGGTAGATGCTCATGTCCCACCACACACTTCATGAAGACTTCCCATTCTTTGGTGAAGCCATTTAAGGCTATCATCACCAACTCAGAATCTGCTATGACCTCACCAATAGCAGCCAACACATCTTTTACTTGAGCTACCAGAGTAAGATAAGAAGAGACACTCTCCTCCTTACCCATCTTGGTATCATGCAGTTTAGCCTTCAAGGCCATCTTCTGGTTCTCATTCTTCGCCTCAAACAAGTTCTTAAGTGCATCCCACATCTCCTTGGCAGTCTTTTTCTCAGCCAAGTGTGGGATAAGGTGATCCTTCACCCCATCCAGAATAATCCTTTGAGCCTTGGCTTCCTTGATCTCATGCAAGTCCAAAGAAATAAGATCTGTTGCGGGAGCTACCACAACAGAGTTGACATAGTTCCAAATTTTGTTCTCCTTGAGAACAACTGACAATTGGACCTCCCACTGCAAATAGTTGGAAATGCCATCCAACCGATCCTCAAATCTGATTTTTGCATCCATATTCCCTATCACAACTCAAGGAAAACAATCACAACCTTTCCTTCTTCAACTTTTCCCAAACATCACACTGCCCACTGTCACTCAGAGCCCAAGCTTTGATACCATGTAGATTTTAATGACAGAAATCAGCAAGCTAAAATTTCTGTCAAACACTTAACAACCTAGAGATAACTGTCTTTCATGAACTTCCGAAATGTCCCAAACCCATATTCAGAAATTGCCATAAGCAGAAATAAACATTGCTAAGAAAATATGAAACGGAAATAAACACAATGGACAACATTCAATAACCCATGAAAAACTCAGAAATTTAGGCAAATGCCAGGAAAAACTCCAATGTGGGGAAACCCAATGAGAGAGAGAGAGAGAGATCTTATTATTCAGCTTCAGGAAAGTACATAACAACAACAAAATTTTATTTCCAGCCAAGAGAAATCACTTACAACACCCAAACTATCCCACCAAAATCTACCTCGATTTCTGTGCCAAGTTCGTACTACTGTACGACCCTCCCAAAAATTGCAGCACCTTGAAAATCGTGCCAACAGCTTGTTGTATGGACTGTTTTGTACGACCCAACAACAACAAAAAATCCTCGAAAATTGTGCCAAGCCCTGCCTCGATTTTCGTGCCCTTTCCCCTTGTTGTATGGATTCGTACAGTACGACCTCCAACAACAGAAAATTCACTCAACCTCAAAACAAAAATTCTTCCTTGGGATTTGTGCCCTATTTCTCTTGGAAAACGTGCCCTCTTTGTTTCCCTCTTTCCTCTCTCAAGCTTACTCAGAAATCTCTCATGCTCCTCCTCTCAATGTGTCTTGCACACTACCCAATGCATTCTTTTATAAATCTGAAAATGACATTTTCCCTCCAAAGTGTCTTTTCACCTTCTCTAACCCTAAATCCAAAGGCCAAGATTAGAGGTCATGATCCATTCCTTGCAAAATGAATCACTTAAAATATTAAAGTAATTTCACTTTATTACATAAGTGTACTTTATGAAATAAAGTCACTTTAAAATTAGAAGGTACACTTTATTAAAAAGTCACTTTAATAAAAGAACCACTTTATAACAACTTTGTAACAACTTTATAAAAACCCATTACAAAGTTAAGTGCCTAGTAGTGTAAATATAAGGTTACATCCGCATTCAAGACAAAATATGTGGAGTACCTCTCGAGATAAAAAGCTAACAAAAACCCCCAAGTGCATGGGCTTTCTAGCAAGAAGCCATACATCAAAATGATAAACAACATAATGAGAGAATAGAGGCCCCTATCTCTCTTTTATCCTCCTTGTTCACCTTTTCTCTCCAAGTGACTTTTACTTTATTTTATTATTCGTTAATTAAATCACTTTATTAATTAATTAATCATTTTACTTCTAAAAAGTGATTTAGCCATCGTTATGGCTTCTCCGGCCACTGAAAGTCACTTTTCATCATCTTATCTTGTAGTGCTATTCCTCCTGATTCTGATGAGCTATTACACTAAGAGGTTCCTCCAAGTATTATGCCCAATATGACCTTAGTGAATTTAATGAAAATATAACCCATAATAACTCAAAATTACGGAAATCGTCGAAATGCAACGAAGCCAAAGCCAAGCTATGCAAAATGGATCTTGATGATGAAATATGATGAACGATGCAAGTTGGGCCCAATAAAACCCCTCAATATCTTCGGAACTCATTGTCACCTACTCTGGTGGGCATAACACTTTGTAATTTGATAATGTCCAAAAGTGGGGACATTACACTATCATGATGGCTGATCCACAAGGTGAAGTACTACGCTTTATGACTTCTTGCTTCAACAACTGCTATAATTGTTTCTTTGCTTCATCTGACTCCAAAATGGTTTGTCTATACAATCCAATGTTAGGTAATGGAGTTTCTGGCAACAATTCAATCTCATGTTCAATGTCTCTCTTAGGTGGAAATTCTTTAATTTTTTGAAATGTTGCCTTGTAAGACTCTATCAATTGTTCTAGTTCCTGCTTCTCATCCCTCCAAGGATGCACTAACCTCCATCTTACCTTCTCCTTGATGCCTCTCTTCTTCAAAGACAGCAATACAAACTTCTTGTTTGTACTGATCAGCCTCCTACCCTAGTGTGTACTTATCAATCAAAGCTTTGATTTGTTCTTATGTGTGTGGACAACATAAGACTTCCCATATTTCACAATTCTGTATTGGTTAGCTCTTGGTTTAAAGGTAGCATCCCTAATGGACATTCAATGGATTGACATCTGCTTCCACCTCATCAATGAAGGTTGCACTGATAGAAAATTTGAACCTACATTGTTTCATGACTCTCAATTCCATATCTTGCCTCACCTATACCAATGGGTATGGATGGGAATGGTCATGTACCTCCAATCCAAGCTTTTCAACTAATTGGGTTTAAATCAAATTTGACTGTCGTCTAGGGTCAAACAAACAATCTGTCTTAGTTTGCTTCAGTTGAATCTTAATGTGAAAGAGTTTAGTGATCTCCATTTCCTCTGGATTGATACTACGCAAGGCTACCTATCTTTGAATTGAAGTACATGTCACCTTACTTTCAATTTCTAAGTTGTTCTCCACCCTTTGATCTCCTTCTACAACCAACACAATCTTCTTCTGTTGCTGTTGTTGTTTGGACCAGTTAGGTCTCAACTCAGGATGTAGTTTCCAACAACTCTCATGTTTGTGGCCATCTTCATTACAGTGCTTACATTGCTTTTTAGGGTTGTTTTCTAATGCAACTTTAGCTATCTTCTTGTGTTTACCTTTACCTTTCCTCTTCTTCTTTCCACTTTTTGGGTGTTCATGCAACTATGTCTGGTTTGGCCCACTGAACCGCTGCCTCTTCTTGGCCCTTCAAGGTACCATATTTTCACACAAGCCTCATCAATGGTCTTTGTTTGAAAAGCATTACTTGTCTCCCAAGGTGTACTGTACCCCTAGACTAGAATTCATCAAAACAGGGTCAAACTTGAAGTCAAAGAAAGTTAAAAAAAAATAAAATTTCTGCCTCTTCTTGTCCCTTCAAGGTACCATATTTGCACACAAGCCTCATCAATGGTATTTTGTTTAAAAATCATTACTTGTCTTCCAAGGTGTAATATACCCGTAGACTATAATTCATCAAAACAGGGTCAAAGTTTAAGTCAAAGAAAGTTTAAAAAAATAGTAAACACTGCTACTAGAATGCTTATATTTGCAATCTTGTCTCCTTATCCATAGCATCCTTGAATATAAAATTGATGATATTACAGAGATTTAAGTGCATGTTCAGGTCATCATTGCAAATACAGCCCAAAGCTGCATCAATCAAACTTAAAACTCAACTAGCATCGATATCCTATTTACAATTTCGAACAGGAAAATATTTAACCACAATATTATACCCAAATCAATACCTAAACACTATTTTCTTCTTCATAGTCAACCTTGACTCTACCCCAAAAATCAATCTTAAACTTGAGATTGCAGATCTGAATACTCAGATAATGCTCTAATAATATACCATTTAAAGACTATATACTATTGATGATTGTATATAATAATGCTGGAATGATCAGACCTGGTATTCTCAGGGAATCTGTTGGATGAAGTCAACATCTTTTCTATTTACTAAAACTTTAGCTTAGGAGCAATCAGAGTGACCATGATTACACAACAATAGCATTAGAACATGCATACACATGATGCCGAGTTATTCTCAACAGGTTTTGTTGGTGTCATGATTCATCATTAATATCCAAGTAGTTGGGAGATATTATTTACCTTATTACAGGTAGTGTTGCAATAAGGATCAATTATGCACTGGTAGACATGTCTTTGGTATAGCCTGAATAAGCCAGAAGTTCTTGGCTTCAGTCTGGGTCATCCGAGAGTCCACATCTTTTGAATAGAAAATGTAACAGAAATTCCTTTATAGCATAGTTTTCTAGAGAGAATACTGAGCTGCAATTCATAGTATTTCCATATCCATTAATTCTTAGCATTGCCATACACCTCATATTTTAAATTCATGTGTACTCAATTAATATTATCCTTCAACGCCCTGATATTAAAACTGTCATTGAAAACTCGAGTCAAATAACAAATATCCCATTTACTCTCATGGCATGATTCATAGCAAATCATTTGGAGAAGAGGTGCGCTGTAAAGGTGACCCCTTTTAAAACTAACTTAAGTGTATGTTGACCCCAAACTGTGTTGATAACAGGAAGATCAGAAATGTAACCATAACAAAAAAATTGGGCATATACTGAAGATGAACTATTTTCAAAAGGCCCCATGAAATCCAGAATTAATTGGCTTGTGTATCTTCGATTTTGGGGATAGATTTGTAACTTGTTAGCTATTCATACGTAATATCTGTTACAAATTTAATTCCTGAGAAGGCCAAAAAGGGCTTGAAATCGTATCTCATGGTATTTAAACGAAAATGCTGAAGGATAGTAATCTAGATCTTCATAAATTGCCCAGAATTACCTTGTAAACCAATTTTAACAATGCCTAGATATATGTATAGTGCCGATACAAGTTGGAATTGTAATATGCCCAAGAAAAGAAGATGGTGTCTCTCGCTTTGAACTAACTAAGGATTTCATTCTTGTTGTGAGGAAGTTGAGATCTAAAATCAATAAATATCCATCATACGGCAATGAGGATAAACAATTAAACCACTAAGTTTGGAATCCGTCAATACACTAGCAGTATCAATACTCAATGGCATATAATTATGTTAAGTAATAGAATATCAATCTCATCATCATAGAAGACAACCCACTGTTATAAATTGCTAAGAGTAAATTGGTCAGTATCGGGATGAATCAACTTGAAAGGAGAAATATCTAAGTAGTTACAGAGCATCTCTGATCCATGTTAAACCATTTGGAATTATGGGTTTCTACACTGGAGATTAATCATAGATACAAAATCACTCATAAAATGTAGAATTTAGGCAGCTGGAAACTCTTATGCAAATACGAAGCCATCAAATGAATTCTCATGCTGCGGGGAATTGTTCCAGGTATCACCAAAATATCCATGTTATTTTTAAAAGTTCAGTTAGAAGACTAAGTCTGCAAATTTCTACAGTGATTTCCACCTACAGGTGACCATGCTACTATTATCATTCTTGCTGGAAAGCTCACATACTAGAATTAACAAGACACATAAGGATATTTCCATATAAGTTCCCAATCAATGTATAATAAGAAAATCCCAGAACTCAGCGCAATTATTTTTCTAAACAGTTAGCACATATGAGTTTTTCTTATGTATTTCCACACACATATTGCATTCTAATTGATTACAAACAGCAACCCATTTACTTATCCATCCTACAGGATTTTAATAACAATCTCCTAATCAATAATAGGGTTTTATTCATCATCATAAATTAATAATTTCAGAACAAAGGACGAGAAGAAAAGAAACTTATGTTTTTCATAAACAGAGTTTCAAGGCAACTGACTGGGTGTGCACCATTTTCCTCCCAACCATAGGCAAATCCGTTATGGATGCCACCCCGTTCTGGGATATGGGACCACCAGTGTGAAGAAGAGAAAAGGAAGACTTCCTTGTCACTCTTTCCTTTACCAAAATCTTCCAAGATCCCCCATGGGATCCACTGCTGAGTTCTATAATTAATTCTTTAGACAGACTAGCGTTGCCACCCACTCTACTACTCCATACAACACAAGAAGGAATTCCATTCTCTTCTCTCTAGTCCCTCAAGAATAGCCCTCCTTTCTGTGCTCTTCAATGTGTGTAGCAAGGGTCCTATCACTATCTTCTTTCAAATTGAACCTTCAGCAGATTTATGCTCCTTGGACAGAGTTTGACTATTGGATAGCTCCCAAACAAGCCAGCAATCTACCGGGGTTTAAGAGGATATTGCTTACTCATTCTTGGTGCCTAATATCACATAGAAGTTCATTTTCCATATCTCCATGGATCCTATAAGAGCTGGGCAGGTTTTTCTTCCTAAAGAACTCTCCTTTCTCTTCAAGAACTCCATTTTCTCTAGCTCCCCTCTCCTAATTTGAATTTGCATGAATGAATGAGTGAATGGGGTGAGAGGGAGGAGTCTTTCCTCCACTCCCTTCTTGGTTCCTTGATGATAGGAGGTGGTTACTACAAAGTAGGAGGTAAGCTTGAGTATAGGAGATAATTACTTGGAGTAATTAACTCATTTCATTGAGCTCCTATTTTAATTAGCATAAACATTAGGATAAAGTGGGAATAGGACAATCACGTGGAAGAGGATAGTATATGACACCATCATAACATATAGGTCAATCCCCCTTTAGACCCCTTACCTTTCCCCTATGGTGGAATCATAGCCCCTTATGTGCTTTGCCCCAATCAGTGTTGGAACCTTTTATTAAATTCAAAATGGTGATGTTAATGTCTTTCAAAATCACCATGATAGCCCCTTATGTGCTTTGCCCCAATCAGTGTTGGAACCTTTTATTAAATTCAAAATGGTGATGTTAATGTCTTTCAAAATCACCATGACAGTCTATCTCATGGTGTGTAACAAAACATAGTAATGAAAAGCATAAATACAAAATATACATAATCAAGTTCAAGACTTCCAAAGGTCGAAATTGGGATATTACACAAGGTGACTGTTCAAAGCTCCCAAGTACTTGATAAGCACTTTAGGACTCTTAAGAGATACCCCTAATCTGATTGCTCTTTTTGGAACTTTGTAGTGAATTTCTACACTCTATCCTTGTCTCTATCTGAGGTGAAGCCAGCTTATCTTTTGTTCCTTCTCATACCCAATATGATATAAATGTGACTTAATCATGTCCATAAACACTTCCCATTCTATGATTCGTGGTTCATTACTTTGTCTTCTAGCAATGACATCGCTTTCCCACCATGTCAAAGCATGACCTAACTTCAAACAAACAAAAGTGATTCTTTGTGCTCCACTAACCTCATGCACACTAAAATAAACTTCTAACTGTTGCAACCATTGATTCAACTTCAGGCACCTATCTCTCCTACATATTGCTTGATGGTTTTCTTTGCCTCTACTTTGAATGGTGGTTGGGTCTTGTTGCATTCCCTACTGTCACCTTGTAATGTTCCCAACCAATTTTTGGCCAAGAACTAGGGTTTTTGTTTGATGTTTTGTGTTTTATTTTGCAGATTGCTACTACAGAAAGATGTGCTGAAGTATTTTTGCTTAGTTTATTGCATAGAAGACAGCATAGCAAGTATGGAACACATGATAATAAAGTAAACACATAAACAAAGATAACAAGTTGCATATCTGACCTTTATTTAGATAGAATAAGTGATCTTCATACATAGATCTGCAAATCTCGTACAATACAGAAGATATAGAGACCCTAGGTCTTCCTCCATTGAATATAGTTGATTATAAGATTAATTTCTTTCCCTTGAATAGATTCCTTAATTTCCCTGCTGGTACGGCCCTGAATGACCAGATCTGGAGATAGTACGGCCCTGGAAGGTTGGATTTGGAACTGGTAGGGCCCTGACTGGCTGGAAATGCTCAATATTTCGGCCTCCTAGTAAATGACCTCCAAATGATGCCAAAACACCCTCAAACTGCAGATCAGGGGCTCTAGAGTAGGAATGAAGCAAGTCGGAGTAAACCCCCCCAAGGTTTCCCTCAGATCTGTGAGTATCCTCAATGGGAGTTGCACCTTCCTTCAGAAATTCCTTTTGAGCCAAATAAAATAATCCAAGGGGGGTACCCTTGGTATCAATGCTACAAAAGGGCGCTATGACCCTAGATATGAACCTTCAATGGTATAAAACTGCAAATCTAGACTCCTCCAAGAAAATCAAACCTTTTCTCTTCCAAGGATGCGCCCTACTGCTGGAAACCCTTCAGATTTGTGCACCAACTCCAAGTGTTATTTGTTGAATACCTGTGATTGGATTAGAATGGCGAGGGAGGGATCTTTCACCTCCTTGGCCAAGCTTGAACTAGGAACAGAGGAATCTTTCACCTCCTTGTTGGTTTCTAGGGTTTGTTTACTCAAAACCCTCAAAACGTAAGTTGTCTAGCTCAAGAGTGCAAAGTGAAAAAATGAATAATGAGAATAGCCTCCCAAGAGGTGCACCCTTCTCTTTCTTTTATACCTCCTTTTCTAATTTTCCATTGAGTTGCTTTTTCCACTTGCTAAGGTTTTAATTTAATTTTCCTTAGTCTTTTACCAAAGTCACTTTAATAATATAACCTTAGATCTTTTAAGTGACAAAAACCACATTTCCTTCCCCTTGCTTATCTTGGACTATAGTCTAGAGGAGTAGCTAGACTACTACGTCCCTGGGCTCTTGTGTCAATGAGAAGGGGACATTACAATCTCCCCTACTGGAAATTGCTTGCCCTCGAGCAATCTAGAACCATTCTCTTGCACTATTCTTTTTCTTTCCCAAGTATCATCTTCTATGGGGAAATCTTTCCATTTAACCAAATACTCTTTAATTTCTCTGCTCCTTAGTTGTTTCACTTTGGTTTCCAAGATCTCTTATGGTATTATGTGTAGATGTCATTCTTCATCCACTGGTGGCAATGTCTCATTGACTAATACATGTTGGCCTAATTCCTTTTTCAAACAAGACACATGGAAAACATTATGGATCTTACTCCCTGGGGGAAATTTCAATTCATATGCTACTTCTTCAATTCTCCTTTGTACTTCATATGGATCATAGAAGCGTGGTTGTAATTTCTCAGCACCACTCTTCTTAATAGATGCTTGTCTATATGGCTGCAAGCGCAAGTAGACCAGATCCCCAACCTCAAAGGTGTGTTCCACCCTTTTCCTGTCTGCATATAATTTATGTTTGTTCTGTGCTCTATGGAGATTGTCCTTGAGTTCTCTAATGATGTCCTGGTTAACCTGGATCCACTCCTTGGCCATAGGATCCTTGCTTTCTCCATATACAATCTCTTCAAAAGTAAGGGGATCATAGTTGTATAAAAATTTAAAAGGGGGGCATGCCAATGGACATGTGGTAGGTGGTATTATAACAATACTCCCCCAAGTAAAGCCATTTGACCCAATCTTTATGTTGTCCTTCTACATAATTTCTGAGGTAACCTTCCATCCATTTGTTGAAAATTTCAGTTTGCCAATCAGTTTGGGGATGGTAACTAGTGCTAGGGGTCAATTCAGTGCCCACCAGTCTAAACAGTTCTTGCCAGAATATACTCATGAATTGGTTGTCCCTATCACTAATAATGTTCTTAGCTATGCCATGCAACCTAAAGATCTCTTTGAAGAATAACTCTGCTACCTGTGATGAGATGTAGTCCATGGAGATGGCAAAGAAATGATTGAACTTGGTTAACTGATCCACAACTACAAATATGCAGTCCTTACCTTGCGCTATGGGAAGACCTGTGATGAAATCCATTGAGATACTTTTCCATTTGTTCTCTGGTATTGGAAGAGGTGGTAAGAGTCCTACTAGATGAGAGTGTTCATATTTATTCTATTGGCAAGTAGCACATTTCTTGATGTGGCTCATAACATCTCCTTTGAGTCCTTTCCAAGAGAACCTTTCTCTTACCTGTCTGTATGTCTTAAGGAACCCTTGATGACCTGCTATTGGAGCATCATGGAAGGCTTGAAGCACCTTTCCTTTGAATGTAGATCTGGGTACCAAATAGATCCTTCCTTTGTAATAAATGATGTCATTTACGACCCTGTACCTGTCATCTTGAAGTTGTCCATCCATCAATTCACACACAAACCTGTTCTTTGAGTATTCCACCAACAACTGTGGTTTCCAATCTGTTGATATTTCTATCATAGAGTAAGCCAAAGGTTTTCTTGATAGGTCATCTACAACTACATTATTCTTACCCTTGACATTGTTAATGTTTATGCCATTATTACGGTTCTTTGCATTTCAATAGATAAGAGCATTATAAGAACAAGATCACTGAGAAATACACATTCACAAGAGACACAACATTTATCCTGGGAAACCCTCTAGGGGAAGAAAACCCAGCAAAAACTTCCTTATCATAAATTGCTAAAACAATGTTCAAGAGATAACTCAAACCAATACAGATAGTCCTCTCCAAAAGATGTGCCACTCTTCTCCTTCTCTCTCACTGGTAAGTTGCAGCTTGTTTCTCAAGAATGAGCAAGTGTTGTGTGTTCAAATGAGGCGCTATCCTCCTTTATTTATACAAGTTCTGGCATGTGTGAAGTGTCTCTTCACTGGCAGGGCCGACTTCTTAATCTGGGTGGGTAAACCCACCTTTATTATATTTCTATGTCTTCTTATTAACTGATGGAGCCAACTTCTTATTCTGCTTATTAAAATTGTTTGTTGACCAATCCGCAAAAGGGGATTTGGTCCTAATACAATTACCGACATGATTAATCCACAATGGGGATTAATCCTATAAATAATATATCAATAATAATAAGAATACTCTTCGCAGTTACATTATTTCAACACTCCCCCTTAACAAGAAGGGTCTTCTTCAACAACATCAGGCGAGAGAGGTCTGCATCATAAGTGGCATCAGGAGGACAGTATCGTCAATATCATCTTGAAACATTGGCTAGCACATTTACGAGTCATCGGAAATTTTCTTCATCGACAGCATCATCATTCTCGAAAGAACGCCATCATCATCTGCATCAATATGTATCAATAAAAATGATACCTCATCACAGCACTAGGCTGGCACATCATAGTACTACACTGGGTCAATGTCACAGCTGATAAGATGGTAGCTCAGTGTCAGTCACATCTTGCTTTACGTCTAACAACAAGGTCAGAAGCAAAGAATCATCTTGCTTTACGTCTAACAACTGGGTCAGAAGCAAGGAACACATCAACATCTCGCTTTACGTCTAACAATGAGGTCAAAAGCGAGGAATCATCTTGCTTTATGTCTAACAACTAGGTCAAAAGCAAGGACTCACACATCATCTCGCTTTACATCTAACAACGAGGTCAGAAGCGAGGAATCATAATCATCTTGCTTTACGTCTAACAATGAGGTCAAAAGCAAGGAATCATCTTGCTTTACGTCTAACAACTAGGTCAGAAGCAAGGAATCACACAACGTCATGCTTTACGTCTAACAGCGAGGTCAGAAGCAATGACTCATCTTACTTTACGTCTAACAGCGAGGTCAGAAGCAAGGAACACACAACGTCATGCTTTACGTCTAACATCGAGGTCAAAAGCAACGACTCATCTTGCTTTACGTCTAACAGCGAGGTCAGAAGCAAGGAACACACAACATCATGCTTTACGTCTAACAGCGAGGTCAGAAGCAATGACTCATCTTGCTTTACGTCTAACATCGAGGTTAGAAGCAAGGAACACATAGCGTCATTCTTTACGTCTAACAACGAGGTAAGAATCAATGACTCATCTTGCTTTACGTCTAACAACGAGGTCAGAAGCAAGGAATAAATATATACTCCCCCTTTCAGGGAAGGTCCTTTCAGACTATACCAAGCTTATCTCGAAAGTGTTCAAACTTTACACGAGATAGAGGTTTGGTCAACACGTCAGCAACCTGTTCATTCGTGCTAATGTACTGGAGCTTCAAGGCTCCTCTCTGTACCATGTCGCGGATG
>WSFP011425885.1:0-22313 GCA_009831015.1 Picea engelmannii
TTGAAAAGGTAACCCGCGAGAAGAACAATCATGAATCGATGAGCTCAACAAGACTTGCAAAAACCCCAAATGAAGGGTGGAACTTATTGATATTTATACTTGATAAAACTTACAAAATATGTCGGTGTTATGATGCTTTGACCATTGTTCACCATTATAAGAAAGAGAATAAATATTTGTTTATTTAATACAACGGTAATTATTGTGGGAAAAAAGGCCCATTCTATTTTCCTACCTACAATTTACTGCCATTTTTAATCGTATTTTAACCATAATTGTCATATTCTTTTGGGATTTTGTGATTCTCTTTATTCAAATTATGGTTTGCTCTTCACCTTGTCACCCAATTATTTATGCATGGTGAATATAAGTGATAGGTATGTTCTAATTATGTACCCAACCTAGGATAATGTGTAAATAATTGTTATTTTCCCTTACCTTGGGATAACTATAGAATCTAGAAAAATAATGTGCCTTCTCTCGTCATATCAAATTCAAGTAGACATTGGCATCAATTTCTTCACTGACTTTAGATGTATTGTGCCTAGGTAGCATACCATCATTATTACATTGACTGTCTCATGATTGTAACATTTCTTACAATACATAACAAAAGAAAGCAGAAAGAAAATATTTTAAAAGTGGAACACATTGATGTACAATAGCATAATGGAAAAGAAAACTGAAAAATTGAAGCTCACCAGGAACCCATTTTGGCAAAAAACACTTGCCATTATTTAAAGAAGTATTTTGAGGCACCCTGTGAAATCAGATGACAAATAGTAAGTTACTTTCATATACCAAAATAGATGAGAAATAACATAATTTTAGCACATTTCAAATATATGATGTAATTGCTAACAAATTTGAAAACTAAAATACACAATAGTGTGCTTACTAATTAGTGATGTGCCTTAGGAACATAGAGTGTCAACACTAAAAGATGGAAACTCAACTTGATTTGAATATTGTTCTAAATTTCTAACCTAGTTCTAACTTGGACAAATCATTGACCAAGATACAGAAGTGGAATATGTTATAATCGAATAAGTTCTATCAATTTAAAAACCATTGCCCTTTATGGGGCATGAAGTATTGTTCCCTTAAAATTCTTTAATATTTGATTTAAAATATGAGTTGCAAATTGAAGAAATGTTGAATTCATCAAGTTTTGATTTCAAGGATAAAACTAAGAAGATGTCAACGTAAAATAATCTTACAAAAGATTTCTCTAAATAACAGCAATGACCACCTTGTATTGCCCCTATGTAGAAATTTTCTGCACTTGGGGCAATTAATGCAACTCAGAAAATTCCACCTCTTTCCTATAGATTTATTGGATCTTAACCCTGTGAATTTTCAGCGTTAGGGCTGTTACACAATATAAATAAAATAGCAGCAACAGAAAACAATATTTCACCTCTTAACAACTCCAATCCATTAGGCAATTCTAGACAAAAGATACCAAAATGTGCCAACAAGTTTCAGCCCTCTAGGGCAATCTTATCATGCATAAAACAGATCTAAAATTTACTTTATGACAGCTGTAAATACAGCAGCAAATATGCCCTATCTTCTTCAATATTAATGTTAAATCTATTAACAATTTCGGCCTTAACTTATGTCAAATCAGCAAGAGATAGTAATTATCAAAAACATGAAGAAATAGATCGCTGAAAATCAAATCTGTAATAGAGACAATTTTGGACAGCTAAAAACTTCATATATATGAACAAAGATGAAGTTCATGTTGATACCATAGCTTCATCCCAAGGCTAGAACAATCCTCTAGTTCTTCAAAACTCTAGCTAGGGAAAACAATGAAAAACCCTAGCTCACACCGAGGAACTCCAACAAGCGAACATCACACTAGCATTTCCTCCAAGGCAAGACATCTCCTCTTCTTTTCCTCTTCAATAGGTACAACCTTGGGTTTCAACACAAAACCCAACTCCAAATCTCCAAAGGATGAAACCCTAACCCTAATATTCAAGATGCTCCAAAAGCACCAAGAAACCATAGCGACTCCAAGACAAGAGAGATAAAGTACAAATGAAGACGCAAAAGAGAAAGGAAGACTAGTGTGCTCCTCTTAGTCACATCTCTAACACAAGATAATGAACAAGAATGAGAATAATCAAAAGACGCTGGCCTTCCTTTATATATGAGGTAAAGGAGGCCAACAATACACATGTGGGTGTAAGCCCTTACAAGCAACCTACAAAGCCACAAGTAGGCTCACTCTTTTGAAGCGCTACACTCCAAGTGTGCACATGTTAAGGTCTTATTGACCACCTATTTTAACTAGGGGTCAACATCATGTACCATAAAGATATGTACCATGAGGTACAACAAGTTTTGAAGACCTTTTGGCTCAGGAGGGCATTTTTTTGCCCCCTTTTTGTAATCGGGATGTCTACTCCCCTGCGTGAAATAATAATGTAATATGTTAGCATGGATCATTTTTTGGTTAGTTGCCTAGGACTTTATCATTAGGGAAGTCCTTTCATCGAGCATTTTTTTTCCTTGGGTAATTAATCTTGTCTGCCAGGAAATTTTAATTATCCTTGAGTTTTTCACTCACAATAATCCTTCGAAGTGGTGAAAGGTGTTCTAATGATCGAGCCCAGAGGCTTAGAAGTGTTGTATATGACCATGTTAGACGTCTCCTAGAGTTTTGCGGAATTCCGTTAAGTTTTGATAGGATTTTTTAATAATTAAAATTTCCAAAAATTGGGAATTTTTAATTATTTTCGATGTAAAATGTAAAAATTTGGTCCTTGGGGATATTGTATAAAGGTATGAGTACTCAAATCAAATGGCTCATGACCCCCTACACCCTTGGACCACGTTTCAACTCAATTGGACAAGTTTTGCTAAGTCTTTATCCACGAGGAGTCCAAGTCAATCAAAAGACAACATTTAATTGGCGAAGGTAAAATAGCCAAATTTTGTAAAAGTGACTAAAGTCAGCAAAAAAGGTGGGGAAATGGTCCCTAAGGTCATTCCTAAGTTAGGAAAACACTCTAAGGTGAGAGAGGACCCCCCATGGCCAAGTTCTAAACAATTGTTGGGTTCCCCTAAGGGGAAATACGCCCCCCCTCTTCTTGATCTTTGGCAAAAGATAAACTTTAAGTGTTGGAGAGGGGCCCCACGCCTTGGGCACCCCCCTTAGGCCATGGAAAGGTTGCAACATGATGTAATGGGGTTCCATCCCCCTAAGCTACTTCACCTCTTTCCTAAAGTGCGCCCCTCCCTCATGTGGTGCACCCTCCTTGAAGAGAGCCCCCTCTTGCATGGTCGCCTATTGTAGCACATGCGCGGGGGGTCTACCTTGTGTTTCTCCCTTAAAAGAGAGGCCTCCCCTCCTCTTTTCGGCATCTATTTTCAAAGCAAGTCTGTGCTGCCCAAATTTCTCCCATTCTTCTCTCTCTCTCTCTCCCATTCTCTCATTGTAAATCTTGCTGCAAATATTTGAAACAACATTTTCTGAATAATAAAGGAAAGCTTTGGAAGATATCTTGTGTGCATTGGGAGTCTTCTTGATGTTGTTGATGGTTCTTTTGTGAGGTGATATTGTTGCTTTACTTTTGTGTATTTCTTGCTTACATTGTCTTGACTTGGAGATCCAAGCAAAGTAGATTGCTTGGAAGAATTGATAGTAGTATTACTATTTGTTTTGTGGGTTATTTTTATAGAATTCGGAAAGTATTTTGCAAGTTCTTTTAGATGCACTCACCTTCTTGTTTGTTTTGTAGCAAGTATTCACTTATTTGCAAGTCACCATAGGTTTGGAGAAGTGAATTTCAGATCTGGAAATTCACTTGTTCAACCATCCAAAGCCTCCAATATTTTTCTGTTATCATTTCTATCCTTCCCACTTACTGTAAAAGCAATTTTTTGATCTAAAATAGTCATTTGAAATCAATTTTTCTGTTCAGAATTTTACTCTAAAAATTTTTGTTTTATACACTAACAGAAATTAATAAGTTTGTTAGTGTTTTGTAGCATTTCTAGCAAACTTTGTTTGTTGTTTTGTGCAGATTCTCGCCAGGTCAAGGGGAGGTGTTGCTCAAATTTGTTCTCAAAACACTCAAGGAAGCCTCCTTGAGTTTGGGTACCAAACCCCCTTCCTTCTCTAGTCTTTCTAGAGCATTGTAAGCAGCCCAAGAGAGTCTCTTAGGCTTGCATTCTTTTCCCTAAATTAAATTTATGATATTGTAATTTAGCATTAATTTGCCTGCACCTTGCATTGTGTTTGGCTCAGCCAACCTTGCAAAATCGTGAAGGCTAGAGTAGATTTAATTTATGTTTTTACATTTCATTGTTTGTCTCACTTCTCCCATAAAGAGAAGGTTGTGTGGCTAGGTTAAGTCTTTCATTTCAGTCATTTTATTTCACCCACCTTGGCACAAAATCGGTAGGCTTGTCCTCCACATTGTGCCATTGTTGTGAGGTTGCAAGTTATTTATTGTTTGCCCACCTTTGTCCTTAAGACAAAGCTGTGTGGCTAGGCTTTGTTGTACTTTATTTTTCAAATTATTTCTTTCAATTTTATTGTGCCCACACCTTGCATTGTGCTTGGCTATGCCAACCTTGCAATATCGTGAAGGTTGGAAGTAATTTCTTGCTTTGGAAAGTAATCTAATTTGTGCCTCGCCTTCTGCGCCATATTCCCTCCCCTTGCCACTTCGGTGGATCTTGGGTAACTAAGAAAGGGCAAAAGGACCGAGTGGCTAGACTAATTAGGCACCCAACTTTTATTGCTTCTACCACCAAAAAGGGTGACTTGGGAGGCTACAAGGGGTTGAAGTCGGGGACAGCTTCACGGCACTACGTGTCCTTCTTGCTTGAACGCCCAAGCATTCTGGGTTGACCTGTGGAGCTAGGGAAGGACCTTGTTTGTCCTTCTTCTTGAGCACCCAGCAATTCATTTTGGTTGAAGGGATAACAATTAGGGGTAGACACATAGTCTAGGCTTGCATCTCTCACATTTTAATCCTCCTAACTCAAGAGAGACTTAAAATTTATTAAAATCAACCTACACACTACATTCACAACACGTGCACTTTCAAGTTCATTTATCTTTCTTTCCAAGTTGTGCAATTTTATCTTCAAGCAATTTACTTTCCATACGTTTTACTTTCCAAGCATTTTCAATTTCAAGCTATCTCTTTCACTGTGAATATTTACATGTATTGATGCGTCATTGCTTATTGGGTTGAAGGTATTCTTTCATTCATTTGGAAATAGTTGTTTAAAGCTAGAAGTCATTTCATTGTTAAAATCATTGTGTAAGTAGTTCATGTTGTATTTCATATTGTAGATATATTTTGTAATTGTGTAAGAAAGTTTGGGTATATTTTAGGCACTGGTCTATTTATTGTGTTGAAAAGAAAAGGTTTGTCTGTCATTTAAAAGTTGCATTTGCATTGTTTGGTTTTCATTGGGTTGGACATCCCTAATAATAAACCAAATTAACTCCTAGATCATTAATTAAAACTTAACCTAGTAAATACGGTCAAACCCCCTTGGCTTCCCTAGGAGTGAGCCTAGACGAAAGAAGTCTGGATCGAGGTGACAGTGAGCCCAGACTTAGGCTTGTGCCTCCAAGGACACACCAAGTGGGTTGGAGACTTCTCCACGTTGGTAGGTGTGTATAATAACGGTAATAGGTCCAATGTGATTTTCGTCCACAAGCAAGGCTCAAATGCAAGGGCACTCCATGAGATGTGTCTATCTCTTCTCCTCCAAGCCTCCAATGACTCCAACAATACTCCTAAGCCATGTACTTCACTAGGTACACTCCCTCTACATGAACATTGTCGCAACCCAAGCATCCACACGTCAACTCTATGCCTTCATGTAACCATCCACATGTCAACTCTATGCCTTCATGTAACCATCCAAGCTACCCCATGTTGTCTAGGGATCAACGCCCTCCTCTCAAATGCCAAACGCTCCTCCTCCAACGCAAGGTCTTCTCAAGCAAGCAACCTCCTCCATGTGGTCAACATGTAGAATGTCACCAAGATATTTGGAGATCTCCAATGCCCTAAGGAAGAATGTCATGCAAGCAACCAACTTAGGTCAAGCAACCATTGAGTAAGACATCTACAATGTGCAAATCCATCACAGACCATCTAGGGGCTAATCATACACCATGTACTCCAAATCTCATTAAGCAAAAACATGCTATAAACACTTTCAGAGTAACCTTGAAATCTAACACCCTATAACTTAAATGGCCATCCATCAACCACCTCTTATTTAAGAAAACATAAGTTTGCACCAATGCTAACATTTTTTGCTATTTCATTTATTGGGGAGCAAAACAACACAAAAAATCATAATTACAATGATTTTAACCATTATAAGAGCTTGAGGCATGTGATGCATATGAATAACATTACAAGCTTAGATTTTGAAATATCCCAACTATGAATGGGAGGCCACCTATGTTGCAAGAAACGCCTACCTAGGCAATATTCAATACCTAAAATGTCCAAAAACGCCAAAATGGGTATGAAACACCTCGGAAAGGCGATATTATACAACCAACAACATTTCCAAATCATTTCAACCATTTCCAACAACATTATGGGCACTTTTTTGGAAGTTTGTGGACCTACCCAAGCACCTATGAGAGGAATGGGACCCATAGGAAAATATTGCCATGTCCGTACCAATGACCCTTTAAGACAAAACAAATATAGGGGATTGAGCTCTATGAAGTTTGTCACCTTGGTAATTACCTAGGTATTCCAGTGCCCAAAATGTCGAGAAACACCAAAACGGGTATGAAACACCTTGGAAATGCTAAAACAAGTACGAAACGTCGTATGGTACAACCAACAACATTTCCAAAGCATTTCAACCATTTCCAACAACATTATGGGAACTTTTTTGGAAATCTGTGGGCCCACCCAAGCACCCATGAGGGGAATGGGACCCATAGGAAAATATCTCCCTGTCCGTACCAATGACCCTTTAAAACAAAACAAATATAGGGGACTGAGCTCTATGAAGTTTGTCACCCTGGTAATTACCTAGGTATTCCAGTACCCAAAATGTCGAGAAACACCAAAACGGGTATGAAACACCTTGGAAACACTGAAACACGTACAAAAAGCCTTGGAAACATTGTATGGTTATTAACCCCTAAATTTTCTCACTTGGAAATCCTGGGGTTAAGGGCCAGTGATATGGTTATCTACTAGCATTTAGATGGTTCTTCAAAGACAACACTCGATCAGGCCGAAGTTGTTTTCCGTTGAGGGCAGGTACAGAGATTGGTTAAGTGGTGATTTTGCTTTAGAGACAAACTCGGCTCACTTTTCTGTGGTTTGGAGAGAGAGATTGTTACTTTTATCCAGTTTCCTATTTTTTAGCAGACAGTGTCTGGAGGCTCGCATGACATTTCCGAGCATACAATGTTGTTCCTGGTTACATTTTGAGTCTAGTGAACCTTTTCTAGGATGTTGTGCAAGTACTTTCTATTTTAGTAGGTGGAGATCGGGGGGTCAGATGGTGATTCTGATTGCATTTCTGGATTCCTTACCAAAAATCGAATCCAACGAGCATACTTCCACCGACTTCCAGGGACTTTTTATTTTTAGCAGTGTCTAATTTGACAAACACTATTTTGGGCAGTGGTCTCCTGGTGGTCCCGACTCCCAAACACATTTGTGGTATTTCTAATTTTTAGGGACTGCTATTTTTGCATGTCTATTTTTTGCAGTGTCTATTTTTAGCAGGGGTAGTCACCATGTGGGGTGACACATGGCAGTCTCCGAAAATGACATGTGACAGGTTGGTGAAGCATTTTGATGAGTTGGCGCTTAGTTGGATGTATGAGTCATGAGGAATTGGGCTCCCACCTTTTTCTCTCTCATAAAGGGGGTGTCTACCTTTTTTCTCTCCATTTACTCCCTCACCCACTAAATCCCTAAAATCTCTCCCTAATTCCTAACTCCCCTAACTTTGCTACCCTTTCCTTTCCATTACTCCCTCATTCAAGGGGACGCACCATCCTCATGAGGGGGGGGCACCTTATTCCTCTCACCTAACCCAAGGCACCCCCTCACCCACCTCAACCACCACACCTAACTCCTAAAATCTCTCTCTAACTCCCACTATCCCTAGATTTTCTCCCCGTCACACTCCACTCTCTCCACATTCAAGGGGAGCACCCCACCTTCCCTCACCTAATCCAAGGCGCCCTCCTCCTCAGTCATACTTTATATAATAAAGTGCTTCTCATTGTCAAAGGGTTGGATCTTCTACTTCAACGGCTCTACTACTTTAGCATCTCTACTGTAATATCCCTAGGCCGAACCCAATTGTAAATGTAAATACAAATGCACGTAAGCTGGTGAGTTGTTTGATATCATTTTTGTATGCACCTTTCATGGCATAGTGCGCACATGTACTGCGTAGTAAATTGAGGAAGTGTACACATTCCAGGATACCGCACGCATGTACTACGCAGTAAAATGAGGAAGTGTACCAAAGATTTTGAAGATGTGTTCAAGGAGGTACCGGGACTACCCCCAAAGAGAGATATTGATTTCTCTATAAATTTAATGCCTGGAGCAGCTCCAGTGTCAAAGACTCATTACAGAATGAGTACACCAGAGCTGAAGGAGTTGCAAATCCAGCTTGAAGAACTTCTGAAGAAGGGGTATATACGCCCAAGTGTGTCACCTCGGGGTGCCCCAGTCTTGTTCGTGAAGAAGAAAGATGAGACATTAAGATTGTGCATTGATTTCAGACAGTTGAATAAAGTGACCGTTAAGAACAAGTATCCTCTGCCAAGGATTGATGATCTCTTTGATCAATTGAAGGATGCAAAGATATTTTCAAAGATAGATCTCAGGTCGAGATACCATCAGGTAAGGATTAAAGAGGAAGATATCAGCAAAACCACCTTCAGGACAAGGTATGGTCATTTTGAGTTCACAGTGGTGCCATTTGGGTTGTCAAATGCACCAGCTATTTTCATATGCTTAATGAATGGTGTTTTCTGAGAATATTTAGACAAGTTTGCCATTATCTTTTTGAATGATATCCTTGTATATTCCAAGTCAGAAGAAGAGCATGAGCATCATTTGAGAATGGTGTTACAAGTATTAAGGGAGCATCAGTTGTATGCCAAATTGAGAAGGTGTTCATTTTATCAAAAGCAAATTCATTATTTGGGGCATATCATTTCAAAGGATGGGATAGCAATGGATCTTAAGAAGATAGAAGCCAATAGAGAATGGTCGGTGCCAAAGAATGTGACAGAGGTCAGATCATTCATGGGCCTTGCAAGCTACTATAGGAGATTCATTGAAGGATTTTCAAAGATTGCACATCCAATCACTTCCTTGCAAAGAAAGGGTGTGAAGTTTCAGTGGACATTGGATTGTGAAAATAGTTTCCAACACTTGAAACAATTATTAACAAGTGCTCCAATACTAAGAATTGCAGACCCAAATGAAGACTTCATTGTATGCATAGATACATGTAAAGGACTTGGAGTCCTCAGTCAAAATGGGTTTGTCATATGTTATGAGTCAAGGAAGTTGAAAGAGCATGAAAGACACTATGTGACTCATGATTTGGACTTGGCAACCATAGTGCAAGAACCAAAACTGCGCGCGGTGAAGTTTGGCACACGGAACAAAAGTAGTGCGTGCCAGTTATTGGCGCGACAGAGAAGTGACGCACAATGGTTATAGGTGCACAGAGCACGATTTACCTTGTGGTGTTGCTGTGCATGGTAAATATATGGGTGTACAGATTGAAATTTGTGCGTGAGAAGTCGTTTGGATGGTGAAAAACAACAAAAAACCAACGATTTTCTGCGACGTTTTATATAATTTGAACGTCATCTTTTTGCAACGCATTTTTTAGGCCCTTGAGAGCATTTTTGGCTACTCAAAAACCACGAGAACAGAGTGTACCAAGGTAGACTCTGTCTCTGCAACTCAAATAAAAGAGCTCAGAGAGATCTTTCTAATGGTGTAAACCGTTTGTCAAATGGAGCTTTTATGAGAAAGTTACAGCTCAAACAGTGGAGGGTAAATTTTAAGACCCACCTAACTTCAAGGAACCATAACTTTCTACTCCAAAATCAGATTGAGGTGCAGGAGCAGTCAATGGAAAACTATTGAACCATAGAAGATAGTACCAAAGCTGAATTAAATTTTTGGCCATGTTAAAAATGTTCAATATGGCAAAGAAGGTACCTGTAGCATTCTAGACCAAAAACACGGATTGGCCTAGAACTTCAGCAGGCTGTAACTAGCAGCCCGGAACCCAAAAAAAGGAGAAACTTGGACAGAGTGTCCAGAATATGTATATGGAGAAACCCAATTGAGCTTCTACGAAAACTTCAAAGGAGTAGGTGCGAAAATGCATAATTACAGCACAGAGTTGCGCCAAGTTGAAAAATGAACAGAAAAATTAATGGGCAATTTTCAAATAGCCATAACTTTCTGCTCAAAACTTGGAATTGAGCATGGGAGCAGGCGTTGGAAAGGTCTTGGACAGTAGAATCTAATTATCCACCCAGAAAATTGATCTAGGAATTCAATTTTCCAGGAAATCAAAAGAAAGAATTCTGATATATATAATTGAACCAGAATGGTTCATATTTTCATGAAATTGTTGAAACAGTTAGCCTAACAAAGTTTTGTTGGTTGCAGATTTTGCAGAGTTAACAGCAACTACATCAGATCAGGATCAACACAGATTCCAGAGGAATGGAAGAAGCACAGGTATATCTAAGTTACAATTTGTCAATTTCAAAGAGTAGATCTAGTCAAATTTTACGCAATTTTTTGGTCTTTTTCACCTAGAACTTAGATCAAATTTATTTCTTGGTTTTAACTACTTTATCAAGCTATTTAGAGGTTTTATGTTTGTTGTTTTAAAACAGCAGACATAAGTCACTAAAAGGGCCTAGGTTAGGTTTGTTTCAAGTGTCAAAAGTCCCAAAAAATCTCGTTTTTGCCTTAGAATTTTTTTCCAAAAATTTTGATAAAAAAATTTTGTTGCTTAAAACTTCTTTTCAGCATTTTCTAACTTAATTTGTTTGTTGTTTTCTTGCAGCAGTAATAGTTCCAAGAGGAGATTCGGCCAATTTTGGGCAAAATCAAGGCTCTCGAGGAACCCTGGGGGGTTTTGACTTCGTCAAACGAAGTTTTCCTTTTTTCTATCTCTTTCTTGTATTTCTCTAAAACGATCCAATTATAAGGATCCCTTTCTTTCTAAAGAGCTAAAAACTCAAAGAGAACATTGGTTCTCTGTTGTAATAGTGCAATAAAAGCGGGCCTTTTGTGCCCAGTTTCTCCATCCCCGTTAGGGGGATTTGTGTTGTTGGTTTGGTTTCTTTTCTTGTGATTGATGCATGCTTAAAATCTATTAATCAAACACGCAAGTCAAGTACATCAGACACACTACAAACACTCTTATTTGCATGCATGTTAACTAAATCTCAAATCTTTCATGCATGCTTAGTTAGTTTTGCTTCAAGACTTTTCTTTTTCAATAATCTTGCAACAATGTTTAAATTTCTAAAGGTATCTTGTAAATCTCTCTCAACTACAAAGCAGGGTACTTAAATCTAATTGTTGCAAATCTATATCTTTCCTTTTTCAAGTGTTTGTGCAAGTATTTCAGTTACAAAGTAGGGTGTGTGTTTTATCGCTTTCAAACATTTATCAAGTAATTGAACCTTGCTAGCTTAATAGGACAATCTCTAAAGTTGTTAGTTCATTGGGAGGAAAACACCTAAAAGTGACCTATGAAATAAGACATATTACCTGTGTTGTACATCCAGCGCTTTTGGTGAGTTTACTGGTGAGACCATTTGGGTTTCGGTAAACTCTCAGCAAGTCCAAGCAAAGAGCTAGCCTCCTAAGCAAAGTCCAAGTCCAAGCGAACACAAAATTTACCTTAATAAAATCTTCGATCTACACTGCCCACGACTCCCTTTCAGGCACTAGTTAAAAAGTATATCTATTTATCTTATGTGAGCAGTTACACTTATGCATCTTGTCTAACTTTCTTTTATGCTCTTAAGTCTTGCAGATATTGTATCCTTTGATTTATGAATGTTTTATGAGCAAAGTACTTTATGATGATGATAAATGCTAAGTGTTAAATGATCTAATTTTATTTCAAGCAATAAACTCCTAGACTTAAGTGTTTTTTACTTTATTAGTTACAAAGCCTTAGATTTATTTTTCATAGGGACTACCCCCCTTGGCTTCACTAGGAGTTGGCCTAGACGGAGGAGTTGAGGATCAAGTGACAGCACCTTGACTCGAGACTTGCCCCCAAGGACACACCAAGTGGATTGAAGGTTTCTTCCACGTTACCTCAGGTGTGTATAAGGATGGCAACAGTGCCTTGACTTCATAGGATAGCTCTCACAGGCTTCTAGTGGTGGCCATAATTGGATCCTTGTGGCCACTAACTATTTTACCAGGTGAGTGGAGACCATTCCACTCAAGAGCTCTTCCAGTACCAACATTGTTAGATTTTTGGAAGAGAACATCATTACCCGCTTTGGAGTGCCCAGCAAGATCACAACAGATAATGCTAGTGTTTTCATATCTATCGAGTTGGTGGCCTTTTGTTCCAAGTCTAGTATTACGTTGGCGCATGTTGCCAACTACCATCAGCGGGGGAATGGACCAGCAGAATCCAGTAATAAGAACCTCAACATAATTCTCAGGAAGACTATTGGTGACAACAAGCGAGCCTGGGACAGTAACCTCAAATATGCACTTTGGGCTGATTGAATCACTAAGAAACGTGCTACAGGAAAAAGCCCATTCGAACTAGTTTATGGTTTGGGTGTGGTTTTACCTGTAAATTTGAAGCTACCTGTATACAAGTTGCTGAGGCAATTTGCAGACAACAAAGAAGCCTTGCAATATCACATTGATAGGTTGGTGCAGGTGCAAGAAGAAAGGCATGTCGCTTACACCCATTTCATCGAGTATCAGGCTCAAATCAAAAGGGTGTTTAACCGCAAAGCGAAAGGAAAAAAATTTCAGGTTGGTGATGTAGTCTTGCTATGGGACAAGAGAAATGAAAAATCTGGTGACCATGGCAAGTTTGACAGTTTATGATTAGGCCCATATCACATTGATATGATGGTGTGGGCCAACACTTTTCAGCTAGGGCTGTCAGCCAATGGGAAAAAGTTAAAGTACTATTTTCAGTGAGGATTTGATCCTCGGAATAACAAATAAGTTGTAAATAAAAGAAAGAAAAATTTTCTTGCTTTTTGAGGGATTTTGGTTTAGTTACCTTGCTGTTTTTTTGTCTTTTCCAGTCATTTCCAGATCTGTAGCTTGTTGGTTTTTGCCTTATGACAGCAGTTTTTGGTCCCCTTGCTGCCCAGATTTTTCATTTAATTTGTTACCCTTTCAGTCCCAGCTTACTTCTTGTTTTTTCTTTGTTTCTATCAGTTAAACTCTTCCTTTTTTGCAGAAATAAGTGCCTCATGTGAGACTGTTCTTTTCCTCCCGGTAGTTCGCTGTCCACTTTTTCAGGCATGAGTTTGAGAGTGTTGTTGAGGGATGTGTCACTTTGCCACACAGTTTTACCTGTAGAGTGAGTCTAGATGAGGGTCAGTTTAGTTGTCTTCCAAAAAATATTTGAGTCTTTATGATGGGTATAATAGAAGACACATAGGAGAGTCTTGAGTCGCTTTGATGTATGTCCCTTCAACCTCCTTATTGAGTTTATTTGTTTCGAGTCAGTGGTCCCCCTCATCCAGCACTAGGGATATGGTGCCTTTCATTCATCTTGGTCTTTACTTATTTACTTTGCGCCAATGGAGAGGATTTCATCATTGCTTCTTCTCCTTGCAGGTCATTCCCCATCGACTACAGCACATTATTTGGGGGGTGGCCCAGAAGTAGAGTACCTTGATGATCGTTAGCCTCATTAGCGGCCATCTTGCATCTGACAAGGCTGAGTATCATTGGACCTTGATCGGGTGATCCTTGTCAATGTTCGACGTCAACACATTTTTCACATTGGCGGGTTGTACTCGTACCTTAGGGCCCATTGACATCATTGGTGGGTACCCCCGTGTCTGGTAGGTGTTTACACTATTGGCATCTGACTAGACAACCTTTTCCCAGGTGTCAACTTCGGCTTATTTACACTGGGAAGGGTGTACAGATTTAACGGTTACAGGTAGAAGACTTGGACAAGGCCCCCATTTTTGTAGATCAACAGGGGGTCCATGTTTGAATTTGAGTCCATTTGCCCAATGGATGGGCATTCTTGTATCACAGAGTATCTTTGCGGCCATACATCCTCATACACGGGAATTCTTCATCATCGAGGACCCTTTGCACTTACAGATCCAGAGATTTTACAGGTTCTCCGCATCCCACAGGGGGATCACGTCCTCTTGAGTCGCCATTGTTAACCCCTATATTTTCTCACTTGGAAATCCTGGGGTCTGCAAGGGTAAAATAAAAATCAAAAAAGGAAAAGGAGGAAATGTACATCGGATGGTCACACAGATTGGCTGCTAGGTTGAGGATTGCAGGGTCTGAGGGAGTCGACGCAAGCAAGGAGAAGCAGCCTGTGGGCACTATAGAATCAACGGACAAAAGGAGCATCCATAGGCTGCACTCACGGGGATCAGGGGTTGAGAGGTTGTCGACGGGGCAGTTGCAAGACCAGCCACCAGCCAGTTGTAGCAGGGGCAAGTCGTCAACTTTCCGCAGTCGGGGCAACCGCCCAGCCATAGCATCATCTGATAGCATCGATTGCATCATCTCTCGAAGCCATACTTCATCTGAGTAATCGAGCATGATGTTGAATAAGTCACTCACTCCACAGAGTGATACAAGGACCATTCTTCTAATCTGGACATACGTCCTAGACGAATGACTGTCCCAACAAATGTTGAAACCTACACCATGGGCTACAGAGACCATTCCTACAGGAATGTCAGTCACGGACTATTTTCTAATCGGGTCATATGTACCATAGAGATCCATCTCTACCTATATGCCTTAGAAAATATCGGTCCTAAACCATTTTCCTAATCGGGCCACAATATGTGCCTTAAGAAAATACCAGTCCATGATACGCCAACAAACTGTCAACCTGGACTATTCTCCACAAAGAGACTGTATGTCCACCATCAATTTATTTTGTCTGGACCATTCTCTGCCTGGAGAATGTCTGTCCACCAGCATATTGACTATCCATCTAGCTAGCAATCAACTCCAACACTAGTGGTAGTCTCCATGGAAATCAGAGCAATGCCATCCAATAGAACACAATTGTGTGTATCCATAGTAGTACACAACTACTATCCAGTGGTATCAAACCACACCTAGTAGCACACGGCTACTAACCAGTACTACATAGTCACAACAAGTGGAAAACATCCACCACAATAGCATACAGCTACTGTCAAGAGACATACAATCTCCACAACAATCATATCATCTGATATCAACCTGCATAATAATATCATGATACAAACTGAGTCATCTGGGCCATTCTTCCCCTCACATCTGTGAGATCTGGAAGAGCATTTGCCCTCATGAAGTAAAACACCATCCATGGGCTATCTAGACTATTCCTCCCAAGCATTGAAGAATAATTGTCCCTGATTTCTTAGCCTAGACCATTCACCTAAATAGGCCATTCCTCTGGCACTAATCATAGTGCAACCTAGAGAAAATGAGTCTGCCCTAGGGAATGCATGTCCTTGATTTCTGAACCTAGACCATTCACCCAACTAGGCCATTCCTCCGGTACTAATCATAGTGCAACCTGGAGAGCATGAGTTTGCCCTAGGGAATGATTGTTCGGACCATTTCCTATGGAAATGACTATCCTACACCAACCTCCAAAATGGACCATTCTTCGAAACTACTCACAACTGTGAACTTCGAAAGAATGACTGCCCAGCGAGGCGGACCATTCTACTTGACCACTACTTAGAGTGTTTGCTAAGAAGAATGATTGTCCTAGACCATTCCCCCACACTGGCCACAAGGGGAGTCACTGGCTATGGTACATCAGCAATATCGGACCATTCTCATTACAAAAATGACTGTCCGATCTGGACCATTTTCCGAACTGGAAAATGACTGTTCATCAGAAATCTCAAACAACTTTCCGGACTGGAAAGGAACTGCCCAACCTGGACCTTTTTCCGAACTGGAAAATGATTGTCCATAAATCAATAACATATCAATGCTCCCTCCCAACCCGGGAGTAAACACTTCCTTTTTCGATAAGGAAGTCGTCTCCACGAGCCCCAACTTGTCACTTAAGTACACAAACTTTTCATCTTGGACATAGGCTTTACCAAAATATCTTCTATCTGCTCATCTGTGGAGATATACTGGAGAACCACTTCTCCCCTTTGGACTTTATCACAGAGAAACGTTCCACAAAACAAATATCCCACTGAGTATTCTCCAAATACATTAACGAGCCAATCAATTGTCGATACGAGGGGTCTACTTGGATTAAGCTCTCTCAACTTCTTCAGATCTGTCATCATGGTAGTTTTGCCATGGATTTGCAATCCATCATCCTGGACTTCTTGAAGAACCATTTCAATATACTTCCTCTATCATAGGAAGTTTCCACCACGCTTCTACTGTACATGAGAGGCTCTACACCAAGTTTGCTTGAATCCATACAAGGTCATCTTCTATATGCATACAAGGGTCTCTTTCTGGTATACCTCAAAACCTTGAGGCTGCTCTACATACGCTTCTTCTTCAATTACTCCATTGAGAAGAATAGTCATTACATTCATCTGATGTAATCTCCAACCCATGGATATTGCAGGAGATATAATGGCTCAGGTAGAGGTATATATGGTTACTAGAACAAGTTGTCATCGTAGTCTTCTCTCTTCTACTGGGAGAACCCTCTGGCCTTGAGTCTCGCCTTGTATCTATCCATGCTTAAGTCTTTTTCACAATTTCTCACATACATTGTTCTTCATCACAACCTCCTTACATTCCTTCTGCTTGACTGCTTCTAGTGGGTTCAAATTGGGTCAATTGGTTGTTTTGACTTTTCTTTCTTTCTTGGAATCTTCATGTTCTTCCTCATGCTTCTCTTCAACGTTGGAGTCCATGGAATCTTCTATAGATTACATGCCCTTCTTTCCTGAAGGCTTCAACCTTCTTCCATAGGAACATAAATATAGATGGACAACCAAGGATATTCAAGGCTTCTTTTCGAAGAGGATTTCTTCTAGAGTCAAACTGAACACGTGCTACTTATCATGGTTACTACTTCCAATGAAGAACATGGATAGATACTTCATAGTCTTTACAGATTCTTCTTCAATGGATCATATCGTTGGGGATTAACTCCCTCCTAATCCTGGCTCCATGCCTAAATGAGCAATATGCATGCTCTTCTTTTGGAATTCTATGATCAGCTCCCTCCGTCTGAGAGAGTCCATGCTTTCATCTGTTGCATCTCTCTTTGCTTTCTACAAAGTGTCACAAGCATGTTCTAGTTTCCTTTTGATTTATGACTTCCTTCGAGTTTGACTCGTCTGAATCTCTTTAAGTTAGTTTCTATCTGTTCTGATCGTTGCCCATCTGCCAGTTGTGTCATCCTTATAAACTTCTTCTATGACAGCTTCTACAAGGATTGTTCATCAAACATATTTCACAAGGGTACATGCCCGAAACAAGAACAAACAAAACAATATCTATCTAGAGGAGATGTTAGTTCAACTTCTGAACAAGTACAATAAGCATCTATATCAATAGTATTCATATGCAGTCGAGTATTCATTGCACCTAGCAATAATAGAATCTTTCAAAGACTACTTTCACAATTTGTAATGTAGCAACTATCACCTTTGATATACACAAATTTGAAGCTTAACAATTTAATCAAACCCGAAACCTTAAGTCTCAACTGCTATGGAGGGTGTGCTTGTTCTTCTGAATGCATTGAATCCAAGATTACAGCTTGGACAAGATCTCTAGTACTTTCCCTGCAAACACACTCATGTTTTGCTAGATGATATAACTTAGATAGCATATACAAGTGCATACCTTTGAAACCTTGTAGCATCGTCCAGCTTGTCTTCCAATCTAAAACTAGATACCATCTTGAGAAGAAGAGATTAGAAACTCAATCAGAAGTTTCAATAATGATTAGAACAAGCTAGAAACTCTAAAATTTCAACTTTGACCATAAAATCAGTTTGAACAGAAGCCAACTTTTGACTGACCAGTCAACCATTGACTTTGGCCAAAAATTCAAACCTGACATTTTTGTTAGTTGAGAGTACTAAGAGGTGCGCTAGGCTAGGGCGCACTAGGATATCAAGGAATTAGGTCAAACGTTTCTTCATAAGTGCCCGAACACAAGGGTTAGGGTTTGTTGCAACTGCATAATCAAAAAACCTAGCTGCAGCTATAACTAGTGCCATAACGAGCTTAACAAATAACTTCCCAATCTATCTTCTAGTGGTTAGATTGTTTAAAGATAGTGTGGGCCCATACCCTATTAGAAATAAAGAGATGTGCTTGTTTTTCCATAGACAATATAGCAATATTGTCACCCAACCATAGGCACAAAGGCCACCCCCGAGCACCTTAACCTTGACAAATAGAATAATTATGGAAGCAATCTAATAGCCAACCAAGGTAGCGCACCTTTCTCCAAGGCTAGCACACCAAGCAAGAATAACCAAAGACCAAGCAGAAAGTCCAAATCATAACCAAGAGAAAGTCCAACAAAAAATCAAAATACCAGTTGCAACAGCTACAGCTGCACTCCCTCTCCAAACTTGCGCATCACTAGTCTTATGCAGTTGTGAGAGTGAGAGTGAGAGTGACAAATGAGCTCTAGTGCCCTCTATTTATACTACTCTATCTCACTTGACTGGGCCGACTTCTCTTTCTGGAGGCTAATAACTCAATATTAAATATTCTCTTGAGTCGACTTGTCTCCTAGGGTTATTATCCAACGTTTTAGGGTTTCTCTTGCTTCCCGAAATATTCTAGTCTTGTCAAAGGTTACACGTGGAGGTTAATACCTCCCGCAGCTACCATAATATCAATGGCCTTGCCCCGATTTCAAAGATCAAGTCCAATTCCTCAAATTGGGCATGTTATCCCCTAGCCTAGGGATAACTAAGGAGATCATGTCTCAAGGCCCACAGGTCTTAGACATGGAGTATCGAGAGCCAAACGACTTGGGCATGGCCCCGGAGGGCCCATCTTTTCATCAGTGCAGTCCACTTATCACCAGCAGCAGTATCCATCCCACCAGCCTAGTCCTGGAGTAACGGTGGGTCTTGCTCCATGAGATAATGAGTCCGGGTATCATGGTATGTAGCACTCTGATTTTTGAAGCACTTGAATATGTAGTATTGAATCCTTCTTCATTTCATGACGTTTGCTTGGAAATTATGATCTTTGCCTCGTTCATACCTAGAGGGTTGATAGGGTGCCCTAGTAAGGTGATTTCCCTTTAGGATGGGTTGCTACTGGGTGGATCTGTGAAAGGTCATTGTCCGTTCCCTCCATACTTACCATTTTCCATCTTTATTCCTTTCATCTCCCCTATCCTTGTTTAGGCATCGGGATTGGCTACACTAGGAAGGGTTGTACCTTACCTCGTGGAAAGAAGGGGCTAAAGGCCCAGAGGGTAAAAGTAGTTGGCAAGAGTTAAAAGCCAATGTTGAAACCTTTGAGATGCTTCACCCAAGGATCCCTGAGAAAGCAATGAAAAGTTTCTCAGTTAGAAAAGGGGACCCATAAGATAACATAAACACTCAAGGTATTAGTTGATGGATAGGGGGTCTCATCACAAGCTGGCCTATTATGACCATGTGCATGTAGCGGTATGACACTACCATCTATCTGGTCACCAAACCAGGGTAGTGGCTCTTGGTGGCATAGCCAAGAGAAAGGGGGTCTCATAACGAGCCAGCCTTCTCATTTCCGTGAAATGTTTGTGGATAACGCTATCACCTCTGGTCATCAAGCCAGGATAGTGGCCCTCGACTATTCCCTTGAAGCACAAGAGCAAAAGATCAAAAGAAATAAAGCTAAGAGTAAAAGGCAATGAATGGGCTAGGAAACAATTGCATTTATGACAAGGTGTAGCTCGCCCTCTACAAAGGCACCCACAAGTAAGACTTTACATTTCCATGTTATTACATGCACCCCATGCCACCTCATACACTTACATGACCTGGATTAGACCCCACCTGGGAAACATCCCAAACTTAAGAGAGATTAGCCCAATATGACACCCTGAGACCTTCTCCAAACCTAACTTATCAAATTGCATAACGTCTTTGAGCATTTGTCTGGGTTAAGGGGGGTTTGATGCACATGTTTGGGTAATTTAATTATTGGATGTGATTTACATACTATGATCCCTATGACTTGTGAACCCTTGGAGGGCATACTTGTTGTTGCAGGACCTTGCTCGGTGGACATGTACACATGAGGAAATGATTAGCTCGAACCTTCATGGGGTTAAAGCCCACAGATGGATGTTGAAACCCTAGCTAGGGGTAAGAAGAAATTGAAGACTTGCACCGGGAGAAAGAAGGACATTGCCTTTGGAGGCACCCTGGCAGACCTGGATCCAGGGGACCTTGCTCTTCCCACATGGACATTAGCCCTTGAGGGCCCTGGACGTCACCATCATAGCCCTAGACGCCACCCAGAGCTAGGGTTTCATTTTGGAGGCATTTGTGAGCCTGGTGGCACATGTGGGCATCATTTGGAGCTTCTGGAGGCCAAGCGCCCCACTTTTCTAGCCCAACGTTTCACTTATGGGGCTCAACGTCACCCTAGAGGGGCATGATGTCACCCTTGGAGGTGTTTCTAGATGCAACTTAATTTTATTTATGTCAAAATTGAATTTTGTTGTAAATTGGATAGGTCGGCCTTGTTTTTGACATGAAAATTAATTAAAGGTCAAAATTTTGTATAAATAAACATAAAGTACTCTCATTTTTACATAACAGCTTGTCCTTGGAGACAAGAGGACTAAAATTTGTTCCCTATTAGGGTTATTGGCTGAAATTGTGAGGCGCCACTCTTGTTTAAGGCTAAATTTTGCAACTTGGATCAATTTTATAAGTTTTATGGTGATCTTGCATGGTATTCTCATGATTATTCTTGGTGCAAGTAAGTGAAATCTGCATTTTGTCATCTATTGAATGGTTTATTGTATGGTTTTATTTGCTCATACCAAATTATGAAATTGCATGGTGTATTTAATGCTTGAAGTAAGAAACTTAAGTTGTTACTTTTTTACTTTTTATTTGTCAAGCTTTTCATTAATTGATCTAGTAACTAGTGAAACCCTAGAGCCCTAAATTGCTAGCACTCTAAGGGTTTGGACTTAGTTATTGTTGTATAAGTTTTTTACTCCATAAGAAGGCTAAGGAGAGCAAGGCACTAGGGCCTAGAATTGCCTACACCCTAGCATCTTGTCTCTTGAGGTCAAAGCCTAGGAGAACTTAAGTTACTACTTCTCCTAGGCCTTTTCCCTCTTAGACTTTTGTGCATTATCATCATTGATTTGCAGCCTTAGAAGAAGACATCCACCTTGACTCCATTACCCTTGAAGGCACTAGTTCTCCTCTCTTACCTCTTGACAAGACTCAACTCAAACTCCTTCACTTCATACTGAAACTCTTTAACTTTATACTCTACTAATTTGCTAACCTAGTCTAGAAATACTAACAGTTAATTTGTTGTTGTCATAATCACTGCTACAGCTATCATTTTGCAGCTTATATTAGCCTACTAACCATCTAAGTCACCCCAGAATTTGTATTAGGCAAGGTACTATCAATAAGTGTTAAAGTGTATGTTTAATTGCCTTTTTAGAGTGCAAATTCTAAAGGTGTTACCACTATCATAGTTGTTGTTACAGCCATTGTTGCAGTCCTTAACAACACTAAAATCATCCATAAAACCATTGGGAATTTTTACTAAGCAAAAACCATAATCATTGGATATTGAAGTAGTGTCTTATTGCTCTATTATAGTACTTTTCTGAAGTGGTTTTATTGCTGTCATCATCATTAATTAATGTTGTTTGGACAGCCATTTAAGTCATTCATCGACTTGTATTTAACTTGAAAAGTGCGAGTGACAAACCATTATCAAGTTTGCAAGACTATTGTATCTCTTCCTTGTCATCATAACTTGCACCTTTCAAGATACATTGCTACTACTGTGATCTCACTTTCATTGTATAGTAACTTGTTCAGGCAGCACATAATTTGTTTAAGAAGTCATTGATTATAA
>WSFP011425889.1:0-22312 GCA_009831015.1 Picea engelmannii
AGAGGAAATTTTTTTCACAAAAGTGTTCAGACCAGGGTCCTTCTTAGGTTACCAACAAAAGGTACCGAAGTAGTCTAGAACACTCACATTTTCATCTTCCTAGGAGGGAAGAAGTCTCACCCGAAGCACAACTGAGACATGAAAGAGAGGGAAGGGTAAGGAGAATTCTTAGACAGACCTCTAATTTATTAAGACTCATTGCAGTCTTGTGCAAGATAGACTAAACTTGTAATAGTTCTGAGTAATTCCTAAATGGGAATAAAGAAAAAAAGTTGTGTTGCCATTCATAAAGAAGCATTTAAGTATATCAGACATAAATATAATATAGAACAACATCCCTTTCATGCATTATGACTAAATACACAGGATATATATTCAAAATTTAGGCCTCCATATTAACGATACCAAAATCTGATACATTGATCATCTGGTTCTTACCCAGATCTCCAAATCTCATATATGCTACAATATGGGCCATTGTAATAGTGACTCTCGTCACAACATCAATACTAACAACAATAACAGTAATAGTTCTGGACTAACATCCTAGAAAACAACACTACAAACCATTAACCCTTCATTAGCCATTATCTTATTACAATCACATCACTCTCATATATATAATCTGATCTTTAGGTTTGCTAGTTGAGAACCCGAGAGTTCTTTCTTTTCTTGATCTTGTTGCAACTTCCTTCCTCAAACTAATGTTGCATTGTCCTTCCAACCACTTTATGTTTCTTTCTTTTGTTCCCTATCCAACTCCTCAGCAGCTTGCGCAACTCCTGTTCTCCAAAATGAAGTTGGATTGTGTCATGCACAACTTCTATTCAACAAAACGAAGGGCCCAATAGTCTCCAACCACAATCCTTGACTCACCCCGAGTCAAGTCTTTGAATCTCCCGTGGTCTCTGGGTTGGATTGTTGTTCTGGTTCCAATTTTCTTTCATTTCCAGCTTGGAATTTTTCTTCTTTCTCTTCTTCAAATGAAGGGCCTAACTCAGGTATTAGTCAAGGGCTCTCTTCCTGGCCTCTTGGAAGTTTTCCACTTTGTCCTGCCATTTCCTGGCAAGCAGTGAAGCTTTCAACAATAAACTGCTGAGTGGCATCTGTGATGCACTCTTTTGGATTTGATGCAACCAAAGAGTTCCATTCTGAGTCAGCTATGGCATCCACTTGATGCATAGGTAAGTATGTTGTTTGGACTACATGTCAAAACTCTCAAAGTTCCTTATTAGCAACGGTTTGGGATTCGTATAGCGCATTGAGGTCATTGTCCTCTTGCTGGATTTTGTCAAATTTCTCTTGTTGTTCCAGTGGATCTAGGGTGTTGGTTGCTTCTTCGTTGAGCGATTAGATCTTTACGCGCAAACCCTCTAATGTTTGGTTTCACCTTGAAATGATTCCCATCCAATCTCTAACTTCTTTGAAGATCTTTGTGCATTTTGCAGTCCGTTTGTGCAAGGTTGATCGTGCATTGTTCCCTTCCAGGATGATTTTCTCCATTTCGTCTCGTATCTTCTTGGGTTGCAATTCAACTTCTTTCTTACTGTCTCACAGTTGTGCCTCGAGATTTTCTTCTCTTTCTACTAGTTCTGACCAAGCAACATGAATTAATTCGATCTTCTCCACATGCTCGCTTGTTGTGCTGGACTCTGGCAGCTGATGCATTGTCTTCCTGACTGTCATCCAGGCCTCTGAGAGTTTTTCGTCTACCCTTTCCACTGTCTATTCTACCTGAAACTTTGAGTGTTCTTCCTACATTCATTGTGTTTTCCCAAGGATTCCTTCTTGTTTCCAGAATTTTGCTTCTCTTTCAGCTTGCTATATCCTCTATTCCAGTTGCTTAGTCGAGGCTCTGATTATGCCTACCAGCTGCATTGTTGGTAACTGAGCGAGCTCGCCCGATGAAGGAGTGACATATAGGGGTACTTGGACTTGTAGTGGAATTCCATTGGCCATCGATTGTGCAGAGTGTGTCTCCACCTCTTCTTCTCCTGTGGATGGACCTTGAATTTGATGTGCAAGTCTAGCCGTCAGTTCCATTGGAAATTGAGGAAAAAATTCTGTCTTGGCCAATAAAAGATGGAATTGTTCCGTGCATAACTGTGGGTTCTGGAAGACTAGTTCCATCTGTTCTTACAAAGATGTTTTTCTCTGCCTCGATGTAGTTCCGGGTTTCTTCTGAACTATCTGTTCTTTAGCCTCTTTCTGTAACAAAACTTCTGGGGTTCTGCTTCTGTTGATGGGAATATCAATATTGACTGTTGAGAGAGGACTCTGAGTGCTTGGAACTTGCGGTATCAGAAAAATTTGACTCTTCGTTGAAGGCAGAGTGCCCAGAATGGGTACCGATGGAGCGACTAACTGGATCGAGGCTTCAGGGGTCAGAGTGGTGTGTTCTGGTACATTTTCAGGTGGGTTTGGGAGATCTAGTTGCATGGGATTGGGTGAAGTAGGTTGGGGTTGAATGGTGGTGTCTTACGGTGGTGCTGGGGCTTGCAGGGGTGATGGAGGCTGCGCAGTGACTATGGTTGTGGATGCAGTGGTATCTAACTCGGGATCATCTTGGATGTCGATCACAGTCAGAGAAACTCGAGTGGATGCTTGAGTACGAGGTATGGTCAAGGATTTTGGTTGGGGGTTTAGAATATTGATAGGGGAGAGAATTTTTCTGGGCTTCTTAACTGATGGATCTCCTATGAAAGAAACTGCAAGAATTTCATTAACATCTTTACCTGATAATACTGCTTGCTCTGGGAACTGTGGAAACATTGGTAATGTCCTTGGCCTTCGCTCCAAAGGTTGCACATTGGCTTCTGCTTCTGAGTCCGACGACGTTTGAAGCTTTGGCTTCTTTTTTGGTGGCCCAAAACTTGACCCTAATTCTTCTTGCACTTTTTTCTTCAGAAGTTCTAGAGGGAAGAGGTAACACATACCCGACTTGCATGGACTGCACTTGACACTAGTCCACGACATGACTTCTTTATCAAATGTTTCCTCATCAAGGTAGAAGTGGAGAAACCTTGAGTGGAAATATTTCGTCTTCGTATACCTCGACCAAACAAGAGTGTTGTGATGGTTCAGGCCAAAGGCAATATTACGGGTTTTAAGGTTCAACAAATATTGTGGTATGCGCTAGCACTGAGTTGCGTCAATCAATTGATTGTACCACTTTGAGAAAGCGACATTGTTGAACTCCATGTTCTCCTGATCTGGTCTTACATGCCATGACTCGAACATTTTTGCCAAGTGACCTTTGTCCACTGGTTCTAACTGTCTTCCCAGGGTGGCTTCCATTTCCACATGGAAAACACTACTAGTAGGTATCCATATGTGAAAGTTTCTCCTTTATCCTAAGCTTCCTCACAAGCGACCAAGAGTTCCTCTAGTAGGTTGCTGCACCAATTGAATACAACTCTATTTGCGTAGAAGTCAGCTACTGAAAGAGCATCTAAGGTGCATTCTCCCTTATAGTAGGAACGCATGACCTTGCTCGCAATTACATAGTAGGATGTACGAACCGTTTCTGGAATAATTGGGTCAGTCTTCACTGTTCTCCCACCTATCTATGTGTGGAACTTCTCATACAAGCTAATTTCTCCTTTCTTCTTCCCGTGCTTGATCGGTCCTTGAAATCCTTTGGCGACATCCTCATCCTTGAGAGATAAGCCGGTGAGATGGTGGATGTCATCTGCATGAATCAAATATCTCCAATCGAGCCATAGGCTTCTTTCATGCACTGAACTGATCAGAAATTTCGTGCAGAGCGTAACCTCACCAGTGGTCCCAAATACCAGTAAGTCCCTGACTTGCATGATTGTGGAGTTAAACAGGTTGATGAACTCTGGATTTTAGAAAACTGCATGCCTCCCATTGCATCCGGGACCAAGTCCTAGAACATGATAATGTTCATTAGTGGAAACAATACATGGTCCATCAGATCCAGGTCCAAAAGTTTCACTTTCTTTGTCTTCCCCTTTACATCGCCCATGACCTCGATCCTATGATCAAATGACTCATCTGGAATAGCCTCTTTTGGAGTTGAGCTGTGACTTCTTGTTGCTCTCAAAATTCTATCTCTGAAGTGCTGTCAAGTTGGGTAAGTTGGGTTCGACTTTATGACAGGGAACACAAAATCTCTCAGGATATGCATGATTGCAGAAAATTCAAAATTAGAAGGTAGCTAACAACAAATAGTGATTCTCGCTCTGCACGTTCATGGGGTCTTATAACTGGATAACATGAAAGCTTTTGTAATCACACATAAATCCACTCATGATTAGGTCATAAATGTGATTTTAGGCTTAGGTGTTCGAAGGGATGAATAATGGGGTAGGATCTATCAATTGATCTTGGATTTTAATGAAGAGACTAACAGGGATGTGGTCGAGCTGAGGGGATTATCCTTTTAACAACTGAGAAGCACAATGGGGATATCGATGGCATCTACATGTATCACACCTATATGTTTTAACATAAAGTTCTGATCGGTTACGGTGGCTGTCATAAAGCGTATGACTAGACTGGATGCGTGTGGCACATGGGTTGTGATCTAGTTTAGATTCTCCCTCCTTCTGACCACAATGGGGCTCCCCATCATATTAAATGACTTCATTTAATGTAATGGTGGCTCTTTCGATCCTGTGCAGCTGAGTAAGAAGTTCTGCGCAAAAGAAACACTTAGACTGAAAAATAATATATGTCGTGGTGCATTAAATGCACCCTCCGACGTTTATTAACTGAATTAAAGAAATTGCAAAGAATTAAAATCTAACTACTCTACATGCTCCTTTGGGCTAGAGAAACCATGCTTCAGATCAATCATGAGAAATGTAGGGTTTCAGGCGTGCGTCGTTCACCCAACCTGGTCGAAGGATACCATCTAGTTGTGTTAGCTTCACTGCACCAGAATGTCAGATTTCCACAACTATGAATGGAACTAGCCAATGCATGCACAAATTTCTTGTATGTTTCTAATATCAACTATCATAGAGTAGTACCTTATCCCCTTTATCAAATATTTTGGACTTAGTATGCCTGTCATGCCAAGATTTATGTCTATCTTTCTCAACTGTCTGATGAAAATCCACTGGAAATATTGCTTCCTCGAGTTCTTGCAAGTCTACAATCCTCTGCGGAATTGACTCATCATCTGTCATGTGTGTAGCCCGTGATATATAGAGACTGGGGGTAATAAATTCTGTGGGTACAACAAATTATTTCCCATAGATCAACTAAAATGGGGTATACCTGTGTAACTTCTTCGTGGTAGTCCTGTAAGCCCACAAGACTGCTGGAACTCTATTATCCTAGTCTACCCTATTTGTGCAACATACTTTTGTCAGTCCTCTTTCCATAATTTTATTGAACGCCTCCACTGTACCATTAGCTTGTGGATGGTAGGGACTTCTCTTATGGTGTTGTATCAAGAATTTTGTTGTCAACGTTGCAATTTTGCTGTTGATGAAGTGACTACCTTGATCACTGGTCAAACTTCTAGGACATCCAAAGAGATTGATAACGTTCTCGAAGATAAATATAGCACTTGTATCTGTAGAACAGTCTTGAACTAGATCTGCTTCATCCCATCTTGTAAGGAAATAAATTGCAGTAATGATGTATCTGGCCTTTGAGTGTTTAGCTGGGGGATTGATCGGTCCAATAAAATCAATAACCCACTTCTCAAATGCCTGAAGTGCTCTGACTGGATAAAGGGGTAATTCATGTCGACGCGACAACTTTCCTACTCTCTGGTAGATGTCACAAGATCTAACATACTCCTTAACATATTTAAATAACATTTCTCACCATAATCCTACTTGAAGTACCTTCTGTTTAGTATATTTACCTCCAATGTGTCCTCCCGCAACTCCATTGTGGCATTCCAGTAGGATATCTTACCTTTCATGGTTCAAGACACATCTCCTAAGGATGTCGTCGAGTCCCAATTTGTAAAGTTGTCCTACAATTATTTGATAGTTTGTTGCACGAGCCACCATATGTCGCTTCTAGGTTGCAGAGTAAGTTTTTGGGCAGGTCCATATACTAAGGAAGACAACAATGTCTACAAGATACTCTGGAATGGCCTCAATCTGGAACAGGTCTGCATCCAGGATATGATCATCCACTACTTCATCACTTTCCCCTGATTCCAACCTAGAAAGGTGATCTGGACATACATTGCATCTTCCTGGTTTGACAATTACTTCAAACAAAAATTATCGAAACAACATCAACCACCTGCAAATTATTCCTTCCAGTACTGGTTTGTTGACTAGGTACTTCAATGTAGAATGGTCAGTAAAGAACTTGAAATGAGAGCCTAACAAGTAGTGTCTAAACTTTTGTAATGCATAAATGATAGGTAAACCTTCCCTTTCAGTGGTTGTGTATTTGCGCTCATCTTGCAATAGTTTTCCACTGGAAAAGTAGATAGTGTGGTCCATATTCCCTTCCCCTGTTTGCACTAAAATGGCTCCCAGGGCGATGCCTGATGCATCCACATGTACATGGAATTCAATTTCCCAATTGGGAAATATCAATATAGGTGAAATACTTAGTTTTTCTTTGAGAATGTCAAATGCATTCTGACACTCTGGTATCCATTGGAACATTTCATACTTTTTCAACAATTTCTCAAGGGGTGCAGTGATAGTTGTATATATTCTGATGAACCTGCAGTAATATCCTGTATGTCCCAGCATGGAGCGCAACACTTTGGAACTTGTAGGTGGCGACATGTTCAGAATGAACACAACTTTAGTAGGGTCTATTGGGTCTCCTTCTCTGCATACAATATGGCCTAGCAGACTGCCATGAGGTACACATAAAATACATTTTCTTAGATTGAGGGATATCTGCATTTAACAACAACTATGAAACATTAGCCGGAGTAGTGCTACATGGTATTTTAACGGGCTGTACATCATCCAATTGTCCATGTAGATTTCTACAAACTTGTGGATGAACTCTCGAAATGTTGCTATTATGATCCGAGAGAAAACTACAGGGGCATTCTTTAAGCGAAAGGGCATTACATTGTATGCAAATGATCCCCATTCAATTATGAATGTGGTCTTCTTCTTGTCTTCCTCCATAATTTTGACTTGGTGATATCCTGAGAACCCATTTGTAAACAAATAAGATTCTTTTCCCGCAACTTGATCTAACACCTCGTCGCTGAAAGGTGTATGAAATAGATCATGCATGCATGTAGAATTAAGACTTCTGTAGTCCACACAGACCCAAATATATTATGTACCTTTCTTACTCTGGATAACTATGGGGCTAATCCATTCTGCTTCTTCGATTGGGAAAATAAGTCATGCCGCAAACATTTTATCCACTTTCTTCTTGACCTTCTCTTTTATTCTAGGATTAAGTCGGTATGGTCTATGTTTCATGGGTCTTGAGTTGAGTTTCAACTCAATTTTCATTTCTCACATAGCTCCTTTTATACCTTTCAGTTCTGAGAACATTTTCAGAAACAAGTCCTCATATTCCTGCAACAAATTATGTACTTTGTTCATAGTTTTCTCATCCCGGTAGTCTTCTATAGAAGCTATCTTAGGATTCTCTACACTCCTTATATTAACCTTCCACAACTTCAGTGGGTGATTAATATAGGAGTTACATGTGTGACTAGGTACAATATCCTGAATCTCTCTACTGCCTTTTGTTTCTTTAATGTCTAAGTTTCTAAGCTCTTCTAAATCATCATGTTTTTCCAAGTCTTTCACAACTTTACAACAAGGTACAATTATCTTTTCAATTTCAAGACTCAGACTAGATTGAAGCAAAGTAACATGGTCAACACAAACCACTGGACTTGATCTCTTTTTGCAAATGTCAGTAAAAATCATTTCCCTAATTCTTTGAAGGACTGTGTTGAGCTCATGATACATACTTGTAAAGGAGAAATCCTGGAAAAATTATTCTTGTAAGGTCTGCCAACAATTCGTTTGTCTTCTAGTCTCCTCATGTATATACCAAGCTTTTGGAATAGGCCCAAACGAATGGAAAAATACCAGGAACCATAGGTAAGAAGGTACTTCCACGACTCTCCACTGCTCTAAGCAATGTTCAATATGCACTCTAGGGTCAATTCGTCCGTCGAACAGTTGTGCATCTTGAAAATCTATCTTCATTTCTTCTTTAGGCCAATTCCCCCTTTGGAATTGACATCAGATGGCTTGTTTTGTATCCTACAATTCCATAATCAAGGCTTTATGGGTGGCCCACCATCTAGCGAGGGTATTTTGCAAGGCTAAGTCAAGAACAAACATCCTTTGCTCCACCACTATCTTCTCTTCCATGCTAGTGAGAAAACTATGTACCTCTGAGGTATCGTCATATATTGGGGGGTTTTTGACCTCGATTCCAATCCATCTTGTTGATCTAACAGTTGTGCATCGATTTGAGAATCACACATATAAACCTTGCTGCCAATCGTCAAATGTTTCTTCTGAATCCTCATTAACAGACTGTATGCTTCTCCAACTTACCGATCCGTCTGCAGTAGGATTTATATAATATGGTCTCGTACCTATTGTGATGGTATATAATTGGTCAAGGGCCTCTAACTCCGTATTATGTTTCGCTGGTTCAATATATCTAGGCCCTAGACAAGGATCCAAGGGCTGAACTACTTTTATCCCATATGATTCAAACATCACGGTGTCCAAGTAGAGAGGGTAGGGATCCTTATCTCCCATGATTTCAATTACCTCAAAATCGGTTGTGGTCTTAACTCCTGCAACATCTAATTCCACATTTTTCATCCTTCCTACTAGGAAAATGCAATATTGATTTTCCATTCTCAACTGGATGGGGGAATATACTAACTGAGGTTTTCCCAAAGCTTCCCAAGTATTTTTGGGTAGGATGTTGACATCTGATCCCAAATCTAGCATGACATATTTTATTTCAAAATCATCTAGTTCGGCTTCTAACCTAAATTCTTTTCTTGTTCGCACCTTTCTTCTTTGTATTCTCTAGGTATTCTTCTCAGGGAGGTTGGTCTTTACTATGGCTTTTGGATTTCCCTCATTTCCCAGTATTAGTTACAAGGTGTTGCACAACTGCTCTGTAAGTTGGTCCTCTCCTAGGATGTCAAAAAACAATTGAAACCAAATATTGATTACACTTTGAGACTACTCAGGGTGTTTCCTTGGAATTGTTGAGTTTCTAGGCGCTGGTGGTGAGGTAGGGGCTTGCGAGAGGTTAGGTTGAGAGGTGGATCTAGGAGGATTCTCCATTATTTTTGAAGTGGGGATACTCTTGAATATTTCTATTACATCTTTGAAAAATAACTTCTTTTTTTTTCAGGGTCATACCTGTCATCTTTGGGAACAACTTTCTGAATCTTGGGCTGACTATCTGCATCTGCCCCATTTTTTTCTCTTTCGTGAGTGATGATATTGATCTTAGGTAGTTGTACTTCGATTCCATTTTTCAATTCTCAGCCTATAAAATTAGTTCCTCATTGACGATCCAAATATTCCCACTTTGTGATCAGTTTTGGGTAGTCTTCAGTTGCGTGCCCATTATTCCTGCAGTGAGAGCACCATGGTCGTCTTGGGTGAGGGCAGTCTCTGGCCAAATGACATTTTTCGTTGAAGTTGTAGCATCGAATCAGACCTCTTCCTCCATTTCTCCCTACTCTGAATCCACCTCTAGCCCCACCTCCCTGGCCTCTTCCAAGTTCTGGGGGGGTTTCATTTACCCTGAACGCTGTGCGGTCTAATCTGTCAGCAAGTGCATCCAATGCTCTACATTGATTTGTGGCATGGTTCGTAGATGAAAAAAACTCACAATGTATTGTATTGGGCACAATCGTGTACTTTTTCATAATAGGACACTACCTCAACGCATGTCCATGTGTCTGACAAATCTCACAATATTCTGGTGATTGAGCTGTTTGAGTGCTTGGGAACGTATGGTATAGTACTTGTGTATGAAATGGTGGAGTCATAGATACTTGTGCAAATCCTCTCATTGGTCCCGGAGAAGGTTCCATCTAATTGTGAGGAGGTCCATTCCACTCATGTGTGGACATTCATTTGCCAGATGCCCTTCTGTGTAGCATCCCGTGCACCAAACCCGAGGTCATCCTGGTCTTTGTGTGGTTAATTATTGAATATTTTCAGTTAACTCCTATATTTGTCCCTGAATTTGCGACAAATTTTCATCTACTGGAGGCCTGGTCATCCTCAGATTCCCTGGATAACCAGCCATGGCTTCAATTTTCTAAGATTGTTCCAAGGCATCTGTTAATGTGGCTATCCGCTGTTGCATTAAAGGAATCCTCACCAGAGGTAGTAATCCTTGGATGTATGATTCCTTCTAGTGAGCTTCATGAATTAGATGTAATAGCCTCCCGATAACATCTTTAAATTTATAACTGTATTGCCAGGCATATTCTCCTTCGCTTTGTTGAATTTCCTGCAACCCAGAGAGAGCATGTTTCTTAGACTTAGGTAGTTTTAATTTAGAGATGAACCTCAAATGAACTTGACCCAGGGTGAACGCTTGTCCTTGCACCTCTGGTTCAATAGCCTTAATGTACCATTTGAGCGCACGACCCCTCAGGGTAGTCTGAAATCCTATTAACTTTTTTGCATCGAGAGTCTCTCTGGATCTCTAGATGGATTAACATAAGAACCATTGTTGCTTTACATATTCATCCCCTTTACCCCATAATTCTTGGTATCAGGCAATTGATCCTCCACTATTTCCAGCCATTGTGGGTCTCACTGATCCTATTAGAGTGAAACCTAATGGTCCTGGTTGCGATATGTCCAAGGATCCCAATAGCTTCCCAGATTTTACACTTACTGACTGATTCTGACTAACTGGATGTGATGGAATAACAATATCATAAGTAGGCGATGTATAATTTACCACATGTATTGAGGACACCTGGGGGACAGGTGATTCGGGGCTAGTTCCACTGACTTCTGGGCGGGTTTCTTTGACCCAGGGGGTCTCGTTTTCTTCTTCTGGAGCAATCTTTTCGGCCTGATTCCCGATATTTCCTGGTATCGGGACTGAATGTTCTTTGTCTTCTGCAAGATCTAGACCTTCTTTGTCTTCTCTTGCTTCTCCACATTCTTCCTCTCTTCCACCCATCTGGAGACTCCTTCCTCTTTGCGCTTCTCTCTGTTGTAATATTATACCAGTGAGCCTTTCTTGTCTTCTCACCTTTCTCAAATCTTCCTTCTTTATTTCATCTGTTCCTCTTGATCTGATTTCATTCTGCAACACCTCAGACTGCTTCACTACTTTCTTTACCTTTCTGTGCCACCACTTCTCAACAATGGTGGCTCTCCTTAAGGCTCACTCATTTCTTGTGTTTGTTTCTTGATCTTCCCCCATCTGTCAAAGAAACATTTTCCCCTTATCAGATCATGATCATACCCCAAAATCACCCTACCCCAAGCGTAGGTGTTTAGGCTTCCATATCAATCGAGGGAATATATATCATCCCCTCCTCCATCAAGAATACTTTGATCCACAGAGGAATTTCCCTCGACAGTATTCTGCGTGAACCTTTCTTGAAAATTTATTCTGTGCGTGAAAAATATTGGTGATTCTCGACTACAAATTTAGCAATGTATCCCTCCAGAGTCGTATGAATCCAGAACTTGACTACTCGCATGATTTGGTGATCCAACTGATGAAGTGTTGTGATATTCTCTGTATCCCAAGTACAAGTCTTCTTGATGCATTCTTGGAATTCTAGAGTTTCTTGGAGCCGATATATCTAATGGAATAGTTTTTCCAGAAATTTAACCCATAATATCTCATACTAGTCGCTCGATCTTTCTGAGTAAAAGAAAAAATCTCTTGTATTCCTCTCTCTTTTACCTCACAACTCCGCTTCCTTCCATATAAAGGCGTAACAATTTCTTTCCGACCATTTCCAAATCTCAGATCTATAGATCCATGGAAGCATTCTCTTGACAGGTTCCCTTTTAAAGAAATGGTCCCAACAACAAAACCATTTTGTTGGTGCAAAAGTGTTCAGACCAGGGTCCTTCTTAGGTTACCAAAAAAAGGTACTGAAGTAGTCTAGAGCACTGGAATTTTCATCTTCTAAGGAGGGAAGAAGTCTCACTCGAAGTGAAACCAAGACAGGAAAGAGAGGGAAGATTAAGGACAATACTTAGATAGACCTATAAGTTATCAATACTCACTGTAGTCTTGTGAAAGATAGACTAAACTTGTAACATTTCCGAGAAATTCCTAACTGGGAATAAAGAAAGACTGTTTCGTTTCCATTCATAAAGAAGCATTTAAGTATATCAGACATAAAGATAATACATAACAACATTCCATTCATGCACTAGGACTGAATACACATGATATATATTCAAAATTTAGGCCTCCAATTATATTAATGATACCAAAATCTGATACATTGATCATCTAGTTATTACCCAGATCTCCAAATCTTAGCTATGCTATAGTATGGGCCATTACAATAGTGACTCTCATCACAACATCAATACTAACAATAATAACATTAATAGTTCTAAACTAACATCCTAGAAAACAACACTACAACCCATTAACCCTTCATTAGCCATTAGCTTATTACAATCACATCACTCTCATATATATAATCCGATATTTAGGTTTGCTGGTTGAGAACCCGAGAGTTATTTATTTTCATGATCTTGTTGCAACTTCCTTCCTCAAAGTAATGTTGTGCTGTCCTTCCAACCACTTTCTGTTTCTTTCTTTTGTTCGCTGTCCAACTCCTCAACCACTTGCACAACTTATGTTCTCCAAAATGAAGCTCCAATGTGTTGTGGGAAACTTATATTCAACAAAATGAAGGGTCCAATAGGCTCTGACCACAATCCCTGACTCACCCTGAGTCAAGTCTTCGACTCTCCCATGGTCTCTGGGTTGGTTTGTTGTTCTGGTTCCAATTTGGTTTCATTTCCAGCTTGGAATTTTTCTACTTTCTCTTCATCAAACGAAGGGCCCAACTCGGGGACTTGTTCGAGGGCTCTCTTCCTGACCTCTTGGAAGCTTTCCACTTTGTCTTGTCATTTCCTAGAAAGTAATGAAGCTTCAACAACAAACTGTTGAGTGGCGTTTGTGATGCACTCTTTTGGCTTTGACGCAACTAAAGATTTCCATTCCGAGTTAGCTATGGAATCCACTTGATGCATTTGTAGGTATTCTATCTAGAATAAAGGTCAAAACTCTCTAAGTTCCTTCTTAGCAATGGTTTGGGCTTCGTATAGCGCATTGAGGTCATTATCTGCTTGCTGGATTTTGTCGAATTTCTCTTATTGTTCCAACAGATCCGGGGTGCTAGTTGCTTCTTCGTTGAGCGATTAGATCTTTACAAGCAAGTCCTCCAATGTTTGGTTGTGCCTTGAAATGATTCCCATCCAATCGCTAACTTCTCTGAAGATATTTGTGCATTTTGTAGTCTGTTTGTGCAAGGTTTCTCTTGCGTTGTTCCCTTCCAGGACGATTTTCTCCATTTGGTCTCGTAGCTTTCTGGGTTGCAATTCATCTTCTTTATTACTGTCTCACAGTCGTGCCTCAATATTCTCTACTCTTTCTACTAGTTCTGACCAAGCGACATGAATTAATTTGATCTTCTCCAGAGGCTCTCTTTTTGTGCTAGACTCTGGCAACTGAGGCATTGTCTTCCTAACCGTCGTCCAGGCCTCTGAGATTTTTTCCTTTAGCCTTTCCACCATCTATTCTACCAAAACCTTTCAGTGTTCCTTCTACATTTGTTGCATTTGTGCAAGGAGTCCTTCTTGTTTCCAAAAAATTTCTTCTCTTTCAGCATGCTGGATCCTCTATTGCAGTTGCTCAACTGAGGCTCTAATTATGCCTACCAGCTGCACTGTTGGTAACTGAGCGAGCTCGCCCGATGAAGGAGTGACATCCGGGGGTACTTGGACTTACAATGACATTCCACTAGCCATCGATTGTGGAGAGAGTGTCTCCACCTCTTCTTCTCTTGGGGATGGACCTTGCAGTTGATGTGCAAGTCTAGCCTTCAGTTCCACTGGAAATTGAGGAAAAAATTCTGTCTTGGCCAAGAAAAGCTATAATAGTTCTGAGCATAAATATGGGTTTTGGAAGACTGGTTCCAACTATTCTTGCAAAGATGCTATGCTCTACCTCGATGTAGTTTCAGGTTCCTTCTAAACCGTCTATGCTTCTGCCTCTTTCTGTAATGAAACTTTTGGGGTTTCGCTTCTCTTGATGGGAATCTCAACATTGAATGTTGAGAGAGGACTCCGAGTTCTTGGAACTTGCGATATCATAACAATTTGAATCTCCGTTGAAGCTAGAGTGCCCAGAGTGGGTATCGATGGAGCGATTGACTGGCTCAAGGTTTCAGGGGTTAGAGGGGTGCATTCTGGTACATTTTTTAGGTGGGTCTGGGAGATCTAGTTGTATGGGCTCAGGTGAAGTGGATTGGGGTTGAATGGTGGTGTCTTGCGGTGGCGATGGAGGTTGCTAACTGACTATGGTTGTGGATGTGATGGTATCTGGCTAGGGATCATCTTGGATATCGATCATAGTCTGACCAACTCGAGTACGAGGTATGGCTGAGGATATTGGATGGGGATTCATAATATTCATAGGAGAGAACCCTATCCTGGGTTTCTCCTGATGGATCCCCTATGAAAGAAACTGCAAGAATTTCATTAACATATTTACCTAATAATACTGATTGCTCTGGGAGCTGTGGAAACATTGGCAATGTCCTTGGCCTCAGCTCCAGAGATTGTGCATCAACTTCTGCTTCTGAGTCTGATGACGTTTGAATCTTTGGCTAATTTTCTGGTGGCCCAGAACTTGACCCTACTCCTTCTTCTTTCCCTTTTTTCCTCAGGAGTTCTGGAGGGAAGAGGTACTGCATACCCGACTTGCATGGATTTCACTTGACACTAGTCCATGACATGACGTCTTTATCAAATTTTTCCTCATCAAGGTAGAAGGGGAGAAACCTCGAGTGGAAATATTTTGGCTTCGTATGCCTCGACCAAACAAGGGTATTGTGGCGGTTTAGGCCAAAGGTGATATTTCAAGTGTTAAGGTTCAAAAAATCTTGTGGTATGCGCCACCGCTGAGTTGCGTCAATCAATTGATTATACCACTTTAAGAAAGCAACATTGTTGAAATCCATGTTCTCCTGATCTGGCGTTACATTCCACGACTCAAACATTTTTTCCAAGAAACCTTTGTCCACCAATGCTAACTATCTTCCCATGGGTGGATTCCATTTTCACATGGAAAGCGCTACTAGTAGGTATGATGGTATCCATATGTGAAAGTTCCGCCTTTCTCCCGAGCTTCCTCACAAGTGACCAAGAGTTCCTCTAGTAGGTAGCCTCACCAATTGAATACAACTCCATTTGCGCATAATTCAACTACTGAAAGAGCATCTAAGGTGCATTCACCCTTGTAGTAGGAACACATGACCTTGCTCACAATTATATAGTAGGCTGTTCGAACTGTTTCTGGAATAATTGGGTCAATCTTTGTTGTTCTCCCACCTCTCTATGTGTGGATCTTCTCATACAATCTAATTTCACCTTTCTTCTTCCTGTGCTTTCTTGGGCCTTGAAATCCTTTGGAGACATCCTCACCCTCAGGAGATAAGATGGTGAGATGGTGGATGTCGTCCGCATGAATCATATACCTCCGGTCGAGCCATAGGCTTCTCTCATGCACTCGGTTGATAAAAAATTTCATGGAGCGCGCAACCTCACCAGTGGTCCCAAATACTGGTAAGTCCTTGAGGTGCATGATTGTGGAGTTAAACAGGTTGATGAAATCTGGCTTTGAGACAAAATGCATGCCTCCCATTTCATCAGGGACCAAATCCTAGAACATGACAATGTTCATCAGTGGAAACAATACCTGGTCCGTCAGATCTAGGTCCAAAAGTTTTACTTGCTATATCTTCCCCTTTTCATTGCCTATGACCTCAATCCTAGGATCATATGGCTCATCTAGAATAGCGTATTTTGGAGCTGAGCTCCAGCTTCTTGTTGCTCTCGGAATTCTATCTCTAAATTGTTGATAAGTTGGGTAAGTTGGGTTTGACTTTATGATAGGGAACGAAAAATCTCTCAGGATACGTGTGATTAGAGAAAATTCAAAATCATAGGGTGGTTAACAAAAAATAGTGATTCTCTCTCTGCGCGTTCATGGGGTCTTATAACTAGATAACATGAAAGCTTCCGTAAGTGCACATAAAGACACTCATGATTAGGCCATAAACACGATTTTAGGCTTAGGTGGCCAACAAAACAAATAACAGGGTAGGATCAATCAACTGATATTGGATTTTAATGAATAGATTGATAGGGACGTGGTCGAGCTAAGGGGATTATCCTTTTAATGGTTGGGAAGCATGATGGGGATATCGATGGCATCTAAGCATATCACACCTTTATGGCTTAACAAAAAGTTCTGACAGGTTGCGGTGGTTGTCATAAAGCATATGACTGGACTGGATGCGTGTGGTACATGGGATATGATCTAGTTCGAATTCACCCTCCTTCCTTGAGTTCACTATATGTGGATGAAAAATAAGAGGGCCAGTTGCTTACTACAATATTTAAAGCAACTGCATGTTTAGTTTCCTCTTCAAGACTTTGTCCAACCTCCTTGATTTTTTCATTTTCCTCTTAGAGGATTGTTTTCGTTTGTTTGGTCATTGTCTTCTGGTTGGCTATCATCGTTTGGTTACATAGATGCTTCATTTCCCTGTTTTATCTTTTGAGTTCCCAGATTTCATAATGAATTTGAGAATTTTCCTCGACCACTATTTCCACCAGTCCCTTGATGTCTTCCAAGGGGTCCATTTCTTCTGTCGACTGCTCTATGCCAAGTTTTTCCTTTATCATTGTTGTACAACCCCTTAATACCTCTTTCTCCTTGTCTTTTCTATCTGTCAGTCGGTCTTCGTCCTTCATGGATCTTTTACATCTCTTTTTCGATTCTTTCATGACATCATTGTAAAGGTAAAATAATTTAGCATCATGCGCTATATATGGGTCAAGACTCAAAGACCATATTTGTGGTTGGGTTAGATGATCCGCCTGGTCCGAATGTTGTAAATGTAATAACCTTAGAGGTGGTTTATTTTTTGTGTACTGTATTTTTCTTATGCTCTTTGTCTTTATCCTTGTCTGCATCCTTATCCTAGTCTTTTCTAGAGTCATTCCCTTTATTTGTTTTATCATCCTTTCAAGGTCTTATTCAAGGTTTCTCCCTTTGTTTGTCTGCGTGTTATTTTTCAAGTTTTCTTCGCCATTTTCCCCAAGATTTCCACCCTTATCTTGGCCAACCATGTAATTTTTATCCATGTTTTCATTATGGCCAGTGGGCAATGATTGATCTTTATGAGGGATTTCTGGAAGAGGGATTATTTTCCAGGGGTTCCTTTCCCAATATTACTCTCTCCCTTGTCTTGCATGCCAGTATTTTGGACTGACTCCTTAGGTTTGGTATCTATGTCATGCCCTTTATATATCCCTTCCTTCTGTTGTTTTTTTTTGAATCACGTGTCATAATGGTCAAGGATCTTGACATCATTTATCGACACTATTATAGGCTCATTGTTAGTTGATTTTTGTGATGAGAATGTGTGGTATATCCCCTGGTTCTGTACTTATCCTTGTACTTCAACCACTTTGTGTAGTTTTTCCTCACTCCTTTCTACAACTATACTAGGATGACTCGACTGATTTTCTTTGGCCTCATCAACTTTTGATTGTGTTGAGTCGGAGGGGGTCGACTTACTTTTATGATCCAACTCAACTATATGTTTCTCTATTTATGCACCATTTTGCATTTTTACTTCAACTTCCTCCGACCTAGAGTGGTTTGATTTTCCTTGCTCACTTTCTGTGGGTTCCTTGCTCAACTGATCCAATATTCTATCTTTAGAAGACACTTGATGGTGTCATCTCCTTGTTTTTTTTTGTTGCATGGACGCTTTCTTTGTTGATGCTTCTTCTTCAATTATTGAGACAAGTATGACCGATTGTGATTCCCTAGTCAAGTTGATTGTGGATGTCCTTGTTTTCTATATTTTGGTAATAGGATTGGTGCTTGGAGTTAGTCAATTTTTTTTTTGTCGATGCGTTGTAGAAATATTTGTTTGACCTATACTTTTCTCTTGTTGTTCTTCTAACCTTTGTTTTTTTTGACACCTTGTTTCTACGTGCTCATCGAGAGAAATTTTAGCTTTCTCTACTTCGATGTGTTCGTTATTTATATTAGTCATGGCTTCCTTAAATGTCATCCCGATGCCTGAATGCAATTTGTTTTGGTTGTCTCTGCATCCTATCGTGCCTGCTTGTCCCGTTGTTTGACCTGTTGGGCTATTTTATTTGTCACTGACATTTTTTTCTTTTATCAGAGGCTCATGGAAATTTAGTGAGGTATTTGACTAAAATACCTCATGCAAAATGAACTGAATGTCAACTGGAGCTTCATCTAGGTTGATGAGTTTCTTGCCTTTTATTTCTCTCTCTTGCTATTTTCTCTTGACAAGAATATGTTTTGTAGGAGTTTCTTTCTACATTCACAGATCTTTGACAAATGGAATAATGTAAATTAAAACTTCTCTTTCCTCTTCTTGCTTGGTGTCTTTGAGTGGAATTAATAAGGTCAAACCTTTCTGTAGCAATTCTTGTGGAAATTCCACTTCATAGCCTAGATTTCTTTCTAGATCTTGTAAAATATGTAGTCTTGTCAGTTGATACTCTAGGTATTTTGGCATTGGGGTCGACTGAACTCCGCACCAAAACCTAGCGTTGTCGATATTTAGATTAATATGGGAGTTTGGTGGTAGTGCTCGACAAAGTATATGTTCGACCCACCATCTATTAGATGTGTTTTTTAGATTGATAACCCAGTTTCTGAATATATCGTCCACTCAGTGGGAGTCTAACGAGCCAATTTATCCTTGTGCAAAAACTGTACAATTTTCCATGAATGAGGAATTATTTATTGTGAAGGCTAGCACCCCAACTGGACTGAATTGGTTCATAGTGATATAGATCAGTAGGGAAGGGAATTTATTTCTCAACTGTACTCCTAACATTTTCTGCAATTAATTTTTATAATTTCGGCGAGGTGTTCTGCCAAGTTGAATACTTCACCTTTTTGGAGGATTTAGCCTATAGGTTCCATCATTGTGAGTTTTATGTTGGATTCCCGACCTATAGTAGTGAAGCACAAGAAGAAAATGATACAAGTCCATTTGGATCTAAGTTCTATTACTTAATTATTAATCAACAAACCTTTAGAGTTCTTCGCTGATGTCCCCCTGTAAAGAAATGCATCCAGTCATCAGAGTTGAGGGTTTTAGGCACTGAAGTCCCTCCATGAGACAACCCTGTGATGCGATGTATCATACCTCCCATGATTCAGATAGGGTAATATAGATAAAGGAGGCCATTGTGATACATACTAATGAAGAACTTTTCCACTTCTTCTTTCCATCCCCCGAGCACTGCAACCTGCGGGGCCCCAAGGAAATGTCGTATTCCAAATTTTTGTAGGAACTCTGTCTCTTCTTTCCACACGTCAACATATATGCCCCATGTGGTGAAATTTTTTAAATGTTTGGCTCGATCATTTTCTTCTATTCGTGCACCACATATATTTTTCATGTGAGATTCAAGTTCTATCATTGTGGATCTATCGAATTTTTCCTTCTTTCTTGGCTCCACCAACTTAAACTCTCATCCTTTGCATGATTACGAGTTGTTGATGGTTGAATGGGGAAACTACATTTAGAATTTATATAGTCAAGTACTTGGATACGAATTCATCGCTTTGTATGCTTAGATGCTTTAGAGTAAACAATAAATACACAAAGTCATACACATCTTTGATATTTATAGGTGGGAGGTTAAGTGGAGAATCATATTAGGCCAATGATGTTTTTGGTTTGTGCACGTCGCTAGTTATGATCGACATAAATTCTTGTTCATGTGATGGGACAACTGCGTCGATGACAAAGTGGTGGTCAACCCCATCCCGTTGGGCATTAATTGCGTCGAGATACTCCTATTGGTCGACTCCTCCAACTGAGTCGATTTTGTTTTCTTGGTGAAATCGTCTGACTTGGTAGAATTTTGTTCTTTGACTTATTTGGTTGAACTGGTCAGGTCGGTCCTCCCAGTTGATCCAAGATCTGTAGTCGAACCTTCTGACCAGGTCGACTTTCTTTCCTTTGTCAAATTTACTTGTGTTCATTTTTATAAAGCCATATTCTTTTTGTTGATTGAATTGATGATAGTCATGCTTTCTTGATTTATAATGTACTTGCTTGCTTGATTTATACAGTTCATGCTCACTTAATGTGGGGGTTTCACGTTCAATTGACTTGGGTATTTCTCATTCTCTTGATTGTCTCTCTTTTGTGCAGAACTATTTCTCATTCTCTTGATTGTCTCACTTCTCTAATATTCGTTGTGCTGTCCAAGGACTCTTTTCTCTCTTCATTTTGAGTGTATTGGCTTGAAGGAGTTCTTGTTAACAGTTCAAAGTCGGTAATATATTATTAAGAAACCATCTTTCTTTCAACAATTTTGTACCTCATTTCATAATCTAATGTTTTATTGCTTTTGTAAATCTCTTTTTCTTTTCTTTTGTTTCTTACTTTTATTTTATTCTTTTTCTTTTCTTTATTTTTTTTTACTTTTGTAATGTCCCTAATCTGAACCCTTTATAATTGTACATATAAGCTGGTGAGCTATTGGTACCAATTGTAAATGTAAATGTACATATAGGTTGTTGAGCCGTTGGCACAAAGTATTGGTTTTGTGCACACCTGAGTAAGTGTGCATGGTTGCACATCAAAGGAAGGGTGTGCACATTTCACAGTGTTGTGCACACTTGATTAAGTGCATGGGGATTACATGGAAGTGCACATGAAGTTGATTTAGATATATTTAAATTTTGTATGTACATGTGTATATAATGCACCGAGGAGAATGCATAAATAAGGGGGAGGGGAATGTAATGTCCCTAATCCGAACCCTTTGTAATTGTACATATAGGCTGGTGAGCCATTCGTCCCAATTGTAAATGTAAATGTACATATAGGCTGGTGAGCCATTGGTACAAAGTATTGGTTTTGCGTGCACCTGGGTAAGTGCATGTGGTTGCACATCAAAGGAAGGGTGCACACATTTCATTGTGTTACACACACTTGAGTAATCCAGGTAATCCCCACACACTCAACTTGATGCACACTTCCAAGTAATCCCCACACACTTACTCAAGTGTGCGCAACACTATGAAATGTGTGCACCCTTCCTTTGATGTGAAACCAAACACACTTACCCAGGTGCACACAAAACAAATAATTTGTGCTAATGGCTCACCAACGTATATGCCTGGAAGTGTGCATCAATTTGAGTTATATATGGATGTATATGTATTTGAGGCCAGAGAGCCTACATGGTTATGAGGATGGTGAGACAGGACTCAAAACCAAAATGTTTTGAAACTAGATTGTAGCATACACTCCTACATATTGAAAAAAATTGCGACGACTACTTGCAACGAAAGTACTCTTTCGTCGCAAAATTCAAGAGAAAAAGTTCAATTTTTCAATTTTGTTCTAAATCTACCCCGTATCTGTCGCTGTATCAACGACACCAAACTTTCATCTATTTTGCAACGATCATTAAGATGGTGGAATATTGTCTCTATTTCGACGAAATTGTGTATTCGTTGCAAGAGCGACGTTCACTATTGACCGTTACACTTTTTGATACTATCCATATTGACCGTTATACATTTTGAAAAAATCTAAATTGACATAGTCAACGTTTGTCACAAGAGCGACGATATGACCATTATAACTATTATAGTCTTTGAGTGACCTAAATATAACAAATAAATAGGTCAAAAGAAAAGAAATATTTAGGTCACGGTTGTCGCAATTGCGACGACTGTGACCGAAATTGACCTATAAATATTTGACGATTTAAAGATGTTGCGACAATCTTGCTATAACAACGATGGTTCCGAAAGGGTATTTTTGTGCGGAACTTGTGCGGAAGAATGTCGCAGAATATAGTTAGAGGTGGGGAAAAAAGTAAAGCGGGTGAAAAGGGTGATGGTAGATGTTATTTCCCTTGCAAAAAATGTTGCCTCATACGTCCCGTAAGAATTTTAATAGCAACAAATACAAAAAATTGTAGGAAATATGGGCACATTGATGGCAGATCAAATGAATATCATCCCATGGTAATTAGATATATATTCATTATCTGTTTTTATATTG
>WSFP011425890.1:0-22312 GCA_009831015.1 Picea engelmannii
AAGTGTAGACGTAAGAGACGTAAGAAGAAACAAAATATTCAACCCTGATGATAAGAGAGATCGGAAACCCGACTGAAGAGACCACTCTAGTGGAAGAAAAAGAGACCCCCCAGATCAAAGAAAACCGCCCCGAATCCAGTGGCGCCATCCCCAAATCGGCCATACCCAAAGTGTCTTCTATACAAGTGGTAAGTTCGATACTACCTTCTCATACTAGTTTTGTTCCAGTACAATTAGTTAGTCAGTCACAACTAGGAAGTGCAAGTACAGGGAGGATATTGGGATCCCCTGGTAGATCGCAAGAAATATCGTTAGGTTTCATTTTGACAAGAGAACTAAGATCAGCAATGGTTGGTCATGTGGGAGGTTTGATTGCCCAATACCCATAATTTTTGGGTAAGGGAGATAAAGATGTTGAGCAACAATAGTTCTTGTGTGAAGCAATCTGGAGATCTAGAGGGATTCTGGATGCGAATAAGTTGGTTTAGTTACAGACTACCTTAAGAGGTTGCGCTGTCAAGTGGTAAATGAATATCATTGAACTAGGAGTTCCAAGAATGCAAGGTCAAGTGTTCACACTTGGCCAGGTATGGACAAGGTTCATAACAGAGTTTAAACTACCTCAATCAGAACAATATGTTATGTCTGAGTTGCGCGAGATCCAACAAAGGGAAGGTGAATCAGCCTAGGAATATATCCAAAAGTTTAAATATGCTATAGGGAGGTTAGCACATCCAATCCATGAGGAAAATCAAAGGAAATGGTACATTCAGGGATTCCTACCTTTGACCCAGATTCCGCTAATGCAACAACGGATATCCACTTTGACAGATGCCTTGGAACAATCGATGAAGATTGAAGCCATGGAGGGATACCATGGGAGCCTGAGACTGACCAGACCCCCAACAGATGCAAACTTGGCGCAAATACAAGGGAAAACATTAGTGCTTACAGAAAAGATTCAAGAACTGACAATACCTAGACCAGGACGACCACAGGTTTGGTGCACCAGATGTTATATAGAAGGACATCTGGTGAACAAATGTCCACGAATGAGGGGAATGGGACCTCCTTAGAATCCAATGGGACCCTCACCAGGACCCCCGAGAGGAGTTGTGCAAGTGTCTATGAACTTACCATTCCATAACCCCACCCCATATCATGGTTTTCATGGGAGCCAAGCAGCACGAGCAATTGAGTATTGTGAGATTTGTCGAATCCATGGGAATGGGCCAAGACAGTGCCCCATTATGAAAAAATATTTGACAGTACCAAATACAGTACATTGTGAGTTATGTGCATCTACCACACATACTACAATCAATGTAGAGTGTTGGATGCACTTGCAGATAGGTTGGACTGAACAACATTCAGGGTGAATGAAAACCCTCAGGGACTGGGAAGAGGTTGAGGAGGTGGAGCCGAAGGAGACTTCAGAGGAGGAAGAACTGGGGGAAGAGGGACAAGAATATGTTATAACTTTGATGAGCAAGGCCACATGGATAGATATTGTCCTCATCCAAGGCGGCCATGGTGCTCTCACTGTAGAACCAATGGGCACGCAATTGAAGACAACCCAGAAATAATTGAAAAATGGGAAGATAGGGTATGACAATGAGGAACTAAACTCATTAGTTCAGAAATCAAGAGAGTTATTAAGTAACAATTTCCCAACCTCAATATCGTTACTCGAGGAGGAGAAAATATAGGAGTTGATGTTGATACTCTACCTTAGATCCAGAAAGTGGCACCTAAAGAAGACATGTATGACCCTCTAAAACAAAAGTTGTTATTTAAATATGCCATAGAAGTATTTCAAAATATTCCTATCGCTCAGATGTGAGAGAAACCCCCACAACCTATTGTTTACCCTAAGATTGCGCAAGTCCCTTCTTCACCCCCTGCACCCAAAAACCCTGTAGTCACACCGAGACAACCTGAGCAACCTCAAAATGTAGTCGACCTTTGGTTTCAATTATTTTCTGACATTCTCGGGAACGATCAATTAAAAGAGAAATTTTACAATGCATTATACCTAGTTTTAGGGAATGAAGAACCCATAGAAGCAGGAATAAGGGCTAATCTTGTTGAGAAGAGTACTCAGATAGTGCATAGAAGAAAAGTACGAACTAGAAAATAATTCAGACTAGTATCCCAGTTAGACGAATTTGAGATTAAGGATGTCATGTTGGACCTAGGATCTGATGTGAACATTCTGCCTAAGAATACCTAGGAAGCCTTAGGAAAACCTAGGCTGACATATTCCCCAATTCAGCTAAGAATGGAAAACCAATATTGTATTTTCCCAATAGGAATATTGGAGAGTGTGGAAATATATGTTGCTGGATAAGGACCCTTACCCTGCACTACTTGGCATTGATTGGGCCTATGACAACTATGCAGTAATTGACTTAAAGAAAGACACCATGACGTTTGAGGCTGATGGAATCAAGGTAGTTCAACCCTTGGATCCATAAGTAGGGCCCATATATATAGAGCCAACATATAATAATATGGAGGGAGAAGACTTGGATCAACTGTATACTATAACAGCTGGGACAAGAGACAATTACATAAATCCTATTGTTGATGGATCAATAAGTTGGAGGAGTAAACAGTCAATGGAAGAAGATTCAGAACTGGCATTTGATAGTTGACAACAAGGCTCGTACGAAACATTCTCAAGGAGATGTGCATATGTCAGAGAAACTAGATGGGTTAGGACCGAAGTTAGAGAACACCTAGTATATGATGGCACCTCAAGACTCGACAATTTTCTGATCAAAATCGAAGAAAAGGTAGTAGAGGATCAAAGGATCTCAATACTAGATGTATCCTTTCAGGACACCCCTACTAGATGGTGGGATAATCATAAAGCCTTACTCATAAATTGGGATGATGTAAAGAAAGCTATCAAGTATAGGTTTCAGAATAAGGAGCAACTAGAATCAGAGATGCAGACGGATTTCCAAGCTGCGCCACTGTTTAGTGGATAATCCAATCCTAAAGTACATATTAAACAGTGCGTGAAACAGTGGCAAGATGCGGAAATGCCCTCTCGCTTTTGGGTCCATGTATTTCCCCATTCTCTAGGTCCAATCTCGAAAGATTGGTTCATACATGAGGAAACCATAAGACAGAAAAACGACTAGTAAAAGTTGGCAGCTCGTTTTTTCAAGGAATTCTCATTTACAAGTAAGTACCTTGAGCTTGAATTAGTCTTGCAAAAGATTAAATAATTTCTTTTTACATATAATAGTAATCAGAAATCAAATCTAGTGGTATGTCCAAAGCATAGCCGAGAACTTCAGACTAACTTTTATGTACCCTCCACAAATAATCCTATAGAATGTTATAATATTAGTAGGGATTCATAAATCCCAGATGACTTAAAGGAATTGAGGAATCTAGAGATTAAAGAGATAGAAGGGAATAAATAAATATAGAACGCCATACTTAGTCAGACTGATAGTTCCAACAATCACCCATTAAAATTGTGCAAAGTCAATATAGGGACCATAGAGCAACCTAAGATAGCTATGGTGGGAGACTACTGGGATGAGCAAACTAGTCAAGAAATACAAAGTCTTTTGCGAGAATATGAGGATTTGTTCCCAAAGACTTTTTCAGTGTTGAAGGGAATCAAAGGAGTTATGGGAGAAATGAAAATTGAATTGAAACCAGGATCCAATCCTGTGAGGCATAGACCATATCGTCTTAACCCTAGAGTCAAAGAGAAGGCTAAGAAGGAGATAGACAAGATGTCGGAAGTGGGACTCATTTTTGCAGTGGAAGAAGCAGAATGGGTCAGCCCAATAGTCATTCAAAGAAAGAAAGACACATAGGATATCAGGGTATGTGTAGACTATAGAATCCTTAACTCTGCCTGTGTGCATGACCCTTTCCCAACACCTTTTACCAATGAGGGTTCTAGAACAGGTTGCAGGGAAGGAAGCGTACTCATTCACAGATGGATTTTCAGGGTACCACCAAGTAAGGATCACCGAAGAGGAAAAAAAGAAGACCACATTCATAACAGAATGGGGATATTTTACATACAATGTGATGCCATTTGGCTTCAAGAACTCCCCTGTAGTTTTCTCCAGGATTGTAATAGCATCTTTCAGGGAGTTTATTCACAAGTTTATAGAAGTAACATGTAGAATCTTCTTAAGGAACATGTAGTGTTGTTACATTTGATGTTTGACAGATACAAAGAATTGCAGATATCATTGAATCTCAGAAAGTGTATCTTATGTGTACCACATGGGAATTTGTTGGGCCACATAGTATGCCAAGAAGGAGTATTGGTAGACCCAACCAAAGTTGTGGTTATTGTGAATATGACACCACCTACGAGTGCTAAGTAGTTTCTCTCTACGCTGGGACACACATGATACTATCATGGGTTCATCAGAAGATATGCAAACATTACTGCACCTCTGGAAAACCTACTAAAAAAGGCCGAAACGTTCCAATGGACTCTAGAATGTGATAAAGAAATCGAGAACCTAAAGGAGAAGCTCAACACAACATCGATTCTAATATCCCAAAACTGGGAAAATGAATTTCACGTCCATGTAGATGCGTTGGGAATTGCCTATGGATCATCCTATCTATTTTGTGAGTCAGAAGTTATCACAAGCTGAGCGCAACTACATAACGATATAAAGGGAGGGTTTATCCATGATCTATGCTTTGCAGAAATTTAGACATTATTTGTTAGGTTCTCATTTTAAGTTCTTTACCGATCATTTTGCATTGACATATCTAGTTAACAAACCTGTGTTGGAAGGGAGAATTTGTAGACGATTGCTATTATTTTAGGAATTTTATTTTGAAGTAATTGTTAAGCCTGGAAGATGCAATGTAGGACCTGATCACCTATCTATATTAGAGTCAGAGGAAAGTGGTGGAGAAGTTAACGATCATATCCCAGATGCAGACTTGTTCTAGGTTGAATCCATACCAGAGTACATGGAGGACACAACAGTCTTCTTAAGTACATGGGCCTGCCCAAAAACATATTCCGCAACTTAGAAATGCCATATGGTTTTAAGAGCTGCAGAATACTAGTTGATCATGGGACAGTTGTATAAACTAGGACTAGATAGTATCCTCAGAAGATGTGTCCTAGATCATGAAATATAGGATATACTCTGGGAATGCCACATCAGAGTTTCAAGATTTCATGTAGGAGGGAAGGCCACTGCGCAGAAAGTTCTACAAGCTGGACTTTAGTGGGCAACGCTCTTCAAGGATGAAAAGGTATATGCTATATAATGTGATGTTTGTCAAAGAGTGGGTAAGTCGTCATGATGAAATGAATTACCACTTCAACCAGTTCAAGCTCTACAAGCATTTGAGAAGTGGGCAGTTGATTTCATTGGATCGATCAACCCCACAACTAAGCATTCAAAGGCTAGGTACATGATTACCGCAACTGACTACCTTATGTGTTGGGTTGAGGCAGTAGTTGTTCAGGACTGTTCGACCGATACTGCTACTAGGTTCATTTTTTAGAATATTATCACTCGATTTGGATGTCCTAGGAGCCTAACCAGTGACCAAGGATCTCATTTTATTAGTATTACTATAGCCAATCTTACAACAGAGTTTCTGATCCAACATCACAAAAGCAACCCTTACCACCCACATGCCAATGGAACAGTAGAAGCATTCAACAAGATTTTGGAGAGAGAATTAACAAAGGTCTGTTGCGAAAATCGGGAAGATTGGGATGACAGAGTTCCAGTAGTACTATGGGCTTATGGGACAACCACAAATAAAATCCACAGGTACACGTCGTTCTAGATAGTTTATGGGAAAGAGGCAGTGGTGCCTACAGAATTCGTCGCTCCAAATTTGTACATCACATAGATCAGACATATGTCAGAGGAAGAATCAATTGTGCACGAACTTATGGAGTTACAAGAACTCGAGGAGAATAGGTTTTTAGCAGACTTCCATCAGTTGGTTGAAAAAGAAAGATAAAAATCTTCGCATGGTAGGCACATTAAAACCAAAGTATTTGCACAAGGAGACAAGGTTCTACTCTATGATAGTCAGTACCAGAAACATCCTAACAAGTTGTGCACACATTGGTTGGGACCATTTATAATTGCAGAGATCCGACCTTCAGGAGCGGTCAAACTCACGCAACTGGATGGTATGTTGTGGCCATGATGGGTGAATGGTGCTCGCCTGAAACCCTATATGTATCAGAACTGAGCTAAAAGGATTGTTTCTCTAGCCCGAAAGAGCATGTATAATAGTTAGATTTGATTTTTCTATAATTTTTGTAAATTCAGTTCATAAAGTTGATGTGTGTAATGTTGCACCATGACACATAGTTCATTTTATGTTTAAGTGTTGGTTGATGCAGAACAGTTGACTTAATAGCACAAGATCAGAAGCATAGAGAATCCATTAATGAAAATCATTAATATGACAGGGATGCCTTTGTGGTCGGAGGGAGAATGAATCTGAATACGATATGATTCCATGTGCCACACGAACCCAATTTAGTCACAGCCTCTATTTCCATTACGGTACCCTGTCTGAATCCAGTTAAGCCATAAAGTCATGCTACTCAAATATTCCATCGGTATTCGCGTGGAGATTCCCACCCATCAAACAAAAAGTTTTGAAACCGGCCACGTCCCTATCCAACTCGCACAAGTAAATGCCAGAATCACCTGATAGGATTTAACCTATTAACTCGTCCCGTAGAAAAAATCTTATCCAAGTTGCGTCCATATGGTCATCATGAACAATAGTTATTTCTAAACTTGCCTGCTAAGCTCGAGTATAAGGCTCTGAGAACTCACCATAGAACACAATGTTTTCAAAGAACTTAGCAATTTCCAAATTCTGTAGAGTGAGCAAGCCTGTGGAGTTGAGAAACCCGTAGTCACGATCCTTAATCCTTATCTCATCGTAGAAGTTGTGATAACTCAGAATCCAAAATGCCAAGATCCACATGAATACGAAGTTCCATGTCTAAATATGCGGTACCAGACGAGCCCTGTGACCCCTGAGTCGAGGTCATGGGTGATCTCAAGGGGAAGGTGGAGCAGGTCAAGCTCCTTGATATTGACTTAATAGATCCAATATTGTTCCCCCAGATGAGCATAGATGTCTTATGGGATATAGCTCCAAACGATTTGGGAGGCATGCAATTCATTCCAAAACTGGAATTTATCAACCTATTGAACTCGACTATCATGAACCTCAAAGACCTGCCAATATTCGGTACCACTGGTGATGTTGGGCGGTGCACCAAATTTCTTATCAGTAGGGTGCATGATTGAATTCTCTAGTTGGATAGGCGGTACCCAATCCATGATGAATACATCCATCATATTACTGGAATGTCCCTCGAAGGCAAGAATGTCTTGAAGGGATTCCAAGGTCCTGGTAAGAATGACAAAAATAAAGGAGAGCCTAGCCTCTATGAAAGATTCCACACTCAAAGGGGGGGGGGCACACAGCAAAAATTGACCCCATACTACCAAATATAGTCAGGACTGGCTGTTACATCATAGCTAGAAAGGTTATGAGGTCATATTACAGGGGCGTATGCATGCTAGATGCATTGTTAGTAGAATACTTTTGCGCCAATGGCACTGTATTCAACTGGTGTAGTTACCTATTGGAGGAACTACTAGTGGCTTGTGAGGAAGCCCAGGAGAAGGGAGGCACCTTCACCTATGGATATATGTTGATGGAATTCACAATGTTCAAGTGGAAACCACCTATGGGAAGACCGTCGGTGCTAGAAGACAAGGGGAACCTTGTGAATATGTTCGAGCCCTGTCATTCCAGGACAGATTCAAAGAATACAGCTTTCAACACCGCAACATTCTCTAACTGGTACAATGGGCTCATAGATGCAACGCAAAGGTTGCGCATTCTGCAGGAGCTACTCAACTACAACACGAGGAACATTTCTTTCAGTATGAACTGGCATCATACGTTCTTATGGCCAAGGCATGCTAACAGGGAGGATTTCTACTCGAGGATGTTGTCGTTCTACCTAGATGAGGAGGCCTTCGACAAAGAGGTAATGTTGTGGTCGAGAGATAAACACAACTGACACAAGTCGGGGATGCACTATATTCTACCTACCAAGTTGTTGAAGAAGAAAGGAAAAGAAGCAGGGGTAGGACCAAGCGCAGGCTCAAAGACATAGAAGAAAGAATCTCCATCACAGTTGGACTCTAAGGAGGAAGACAAGACGCAGCCATCGGAGCGTAAGAAAAGAATGTTGTCGGTCTACCAAACACTACCAGATAAAGTCGTGTTGACATGAAAGGATTTCAAGGAGATCCTGAGTGCTTCGTTCAACACAGAACCTATGGAGAAGAAGCGTAGAACTAGGGTCTGGCTGAGTAAAATTCTGAACCCCAAACTCATTGCATCGGTCGTCCCACACACCCGCTCAACGGTCAGAGAAACCCACATCATCCATATTCAAGATGACCCTGAGACTGACACCTTTCCATCCACCATAATCACTGAGCACCCTCCATCACCACTACAACCCCAGTCACCATCCACAGAAACCACCAGTCCACCCCAAACCACAGATCCAGAGACGATGCAACTCAATCCCCCAGAGAAAGTAGAGGGAGAACTCCCAGAAACAACCCAGGAGTTTCCTGAGCTAAGAACAGAAGTTTCTGGTCCAAACCTCGAAGTACCAGAGTAGAGCCTGCAACTGGCTAGTCTAAACCCAAACATCTAGGACCAGCCGATTGTGCCTTTTGTGTCAAAAATGGACACCCAAATGGTGGAGGAGCCGCAAGCTGAGAGTACCCAACACATCCCCTCAACGACCAAGGTTGAGGGTGGCCAAGAAAGTGCAATGCAGGAAGTGAACGCAAGAAATGGGAAGGAGATACCAGAGGTTCAGAAGGAACCAGATTCAACATCTGGGTAGAGCGCGACACACGTGCAAGAACAGATGGAGTTGGTTCTCCAAAACCCTCAGCAGTGCACAGATTTGTTGCAACTCTGTCTGGCCAGAACAAAGGTTCTGACACTTTTTCTATCAGTGTTAAGGTTGAGTCTTGCACCAGGACCATTTGTAGGGGAGGACGAAGTAGAGACTCCCTACAAACATTCAACGGCCAATGGACTTCCACTGCAGACTCAAGCACCCAGTGACGCAACACTGCCTCCATCTGACCTTTCAAAGTGGCTAGCAACACACTTTTTTGGAATGATCAAAGCATCCATTGATCAACTAGACAAGAGGCCCCAGCAGGCTGAGAGGTCTACCGAATACGTAAGGGATGCAACACTCCTTATGCAAGGGTGGAAGCGCAACTTGCGCAAGCATGCAAGGCACAAGAAGCACATGAAAAAATCCAGGTTGAGCGCAGACTGGAAAGAGTGCAGGAAAGGCTTGCTCAAGCCTGGCTGGAGATTCGGAAGGTCGCAACCCAACTTCCTGAATCCATCGATGCAGGAGAGTCAGAGCATCATATTGAGCTACTCCAAGGAGCGTAGACACAACTGGCCATTCATGTTGAGCATATGGAAGTGTAATTGTGACAGACTCAACAAGAAGCAAAGAAACAACCTCAGAAGCTGCAGGAGCAGATGGAGAAGATAGTACTGGAAGGAAACAATGACTGAGAAACACTACATAAGAACACAGTTGAATGCACAAATATTTTCAGGGAAGCTAGCGATTGGATGGGCATCATCGCTAAATGCAACCAGTTCGTAGAGGACGTGCGCACCAAAATCCAGGTGTTGAATGAAGAAGTTGCAGCCATGATGGATCTGCTGGAGCAACAACAGAAGTTCAACTAGATCCAACAGCTGGACGATGAACTGAACGCCCTCTTTGAGGCACAATCCATAGCAAAGAAGGTGTTGCGCAACATTTTTCCTATCATTCAGACAGTTTACATGCAGATGCATCAAGTTGATGAAAAATTAGATTCTTAGTGGAACTACTTGGTCGCATCCAGGCCAAAGGGGTGTAGTACATACGCGATCCAATAGTTCATAGCAAAGGCATCACTCCTTGTCAAAAAGTGGCAAGATAAAGTTGGAAGCTTTCAAAGATTGAGGAAGCAAGCCTTGGATTTGGTCCCAGAGTTGGGCCCTTTGTTTGAAAAGGAAAAAGAAGAGAAAGCACAAACAAAAGAGAAAAAGAAAGAAGAAAAGGAGGACAAGGGAAAACAAAAGTTGCTCCTGGAAGCTTCGAAATAACTAAGCACTTGATTCGAGGGTGAGTCAAGGTTTGTGGTCGAAGCCTGTTGGAACCTTCATTTTTGGGATAAGGAATTGCACAAGTTTTTTACGAGTACGATTTGCGCAAGATTCAAAAGAAGTTGGACAACAGAGAAAGAAAAAGCAACAGAAATCAGTTGTGAAAAGGACAGTGCAATGCCAACAAAGAAAAAGTAGTTGCAACATAACAAGAAAGCGTGTGAACCAATACAGGAGACACATCTTAGCTTATATATAGGGAGGAATATGATTGTAAATGATTTATATGTTGGTTCGGATGAATTGTGATTACGTTCAGTTTGATATTTCCCTTACTGTTAGGTTGATGTCATAGTTATTGTATGCGGCTGAGAGGTCAAAGTTCTGAGTCTGTAATGTAATTTGTACACCATTTTGAGAGTTAGATCTATCCAACATGAGTCCAAGGCCAAGAGTCTGTAACATAGCACTATTGTATGTCTCTAAGCTTGTAAATGAAGAAAGATTCTGAAGATAATATGAAGAAGGATCTAAATTTTCAAAATATGTTGTGTCTTCTTGTGTTTTACTCATGCATTACAATACTTATTTATGGTTTATAAGTTCCACATGATGGATCTGTGTTTAAATTCTTTTCTGCAACATAAGTAGCTTCAGTTCTTGCACACATGAGTTCAATTATGTTTTATAGTTAGATGTCTTGTGCAAGATCAAGATGAATCTTGAAGGTTATGTGAATCCTCCTAATTCTTTTCCTTGTCATTCCCTATCTATTTGTCTCAACAACGCTTCGGGTGAGATTTCTTCTCTTCGAAGGAGATGAAAATTCCAACACTCTAGACTACTCAGTACCTTTTTTTGGTAACCTGAGAAGGACCCTAGTCTGATCAAACTTGCACCAACAAGAGAACCCAAGCTAAAGGAAGCAGAAACAGGTGAAGGTTCTTCTCTTGATAATGCAAGGAAATTGGAGTACACTCCCAAGGCAGATTTGGTCATAAAATCTTAGCAAAGAAATCATTTGTCCAACCTTTGGTCTTTGGTGATACATAATCAAGCATTGGATCCAAATTTATGCTCTCATAGTGGGGGGACCTTTTCAAGAGAATCTGCCGAGAGGAGTGCCTGGAGTGTATCCCACACAGAGACTCGGATGTAAGGGATTTTGATGACCAGGTGTTCCCAAACATACGACGATCATATTTTCACATGGTATCCAGTAGAACCCCAATTTTACCTTGCATAGAGGTTTTGAAGTGGCTAATTGACCATACATATGCACATAAGTTCTTGATCAACAATGAGAATGGCGGGTGTGTCAGATTTTTTCTCCCGAAAAAAGTCCAGAAGTACTACAAGCTCAGAGACCCAGAGGAGTAGCTAAACACATACTTCATGGTGAAGTTCTACGAATTCCAAGACACCAGCCGGTTGATGGCCTCATGGTGGAAAGAGGAAAAAAAGTTTACAAACCAAAGAAATGGATGGTATAGAACAATCAACCTGAGGGAGACATACATCTACTTGATGGCTCTCATCTGACAACTGTATGGAGAGAAGGATTGCTCCAAGTTTTCAGAAGCATGGATTCCCTTGGCATACACAGTGGCGATCTCTGGAAGCATATTCAACTGGGGAGCAATAATTTCCAAACAATTGAGCATTTGTGTACAATAGGCTCAGACGTCGAAAGAAGGGGAAGCACTCGCTTTCCACATGTCCTCATATCTGCTCGATGTGATCTGTGTAAGAAATGTCTTCGCTGACATGAATTTAAGATGGCATGTTGCAGAGCTCCATGTTCAATTTTATTTCATCATAATTTTGGAGAACAGATACAAAAAATACTACATACTCATTTGTGATTAATTCATCTCTTGTATTCACTTTATTATTTTTAAAAAGGAATGCCTGAGATTATCCGCAACAACCAAGAAATTGGTAGCGAAGGTAGGCCACTAGTATTTGGATGAATGATCAACCTATATCAAGGTGTTCGGGGCCAACGAAGCACCACATATACTCCCTATTCACATCCCAAACTAGCTCATTGTGGAAGAAATTTGCTATTAGACCATCCTGTAGGGTTATATTTCCACACTAGTCAAGGACAAGAAGCGAGATTTCATACCCTACGGTTTCCATGTGGGGTTTTATTTGGTAAAGGACATTTCTCAAGCCAAATAGGAAGTGTTGAGCCAACTTCAATTCAGGTTCCCAACAGGTCGATTCCGCAATCATGATCCTAAAGGCCCGGTGCTCCAACATGCTTCACAAGTATCGTCTTTCTGGCCATATGCGCATGATAAATTTGAGGATGGAATTTTCACAGAGTGTGCTTAGGACTGGAAAGAGGTAGTACAAAGGATTTTCAACCCAAATATGACTAGGTTCAAGGCCATGAGAATGAATGAATAGGTGGAGACATTAGAGCAGTCAGATTAAGAAGCCCTTAGAGCCACGGAAGAAATCAGAGTGGCAGAGACTACAAAGGCAGAAATAAGAGGGTTGATCTTGCTAGAAGGGGCATAGAGAATCCTTTAACAGTTACAAAATGATCATGACCTTGTATAGATTTCAAGGATCCCTATTGATGAACCAATCGCAAGAAGAGGAGAGCCAAGTGTCTTAGAGCCAATACAGCTTGAAGAAATCACCCGGTCCGAAAACCCTGAAGTTCCATCACCATAGATCAGATCACCAGGGGGAATTTCAACCCATCCTAAGATATCAAGGACACTGGGTAGGAAAAGTGTAACAAATCCCTTGTTCGACTTAATAACCATATATGATGATGAGGAGAGTTCAGAGGTTTCCCTAGTGACTCCAGTGCATATTACAGAGGAAAGGGAACCTGAGAGAGCATCTACCCCAAGTCTCGATGCTCCAATTCAAATCCTTTCGTAGAGAGGCCATGATGTCGAAAGTTCCTTAGACACTGAGCTAATAAACTTATCAAGAACCCTAATGGAAAATTCGAGGGATGAGATGGGATCGAGAGGTTAGAAAGAGGAAGTTCCACAAAAAGAAATCGACACATCAACAGTCGATTACCAAGTAAGTGTTGGACCTATCCCTAACTCTTGAATTTTGGTTGAGGCCTCACCAGCGGATGAGAAACAAATGGAGGTTGAGCCATCAGGACATATGGAAGAAGTTTAGTAACCCATCCTAGAACAACTACACACGGTTGGGAGCCTGGGAAATACTCTAACCTGGGGAGAACAACAAATCCCTGAACCTGTTGATGAGGTTGCCGACATACAAGAAATCGCATATGACAGGAAGGGAAAGGCCATCATGAAGAGGACCACTAAAAAGATAAGGATTGTGCTAGATATATTGATTCTCATCATGATAGAGGAGAATTTTCTCAGCAATGAATAGGCCAATACATACGAACTTATCGACGCAGGAATGGCCATCACGGATGCCACACTGGATAGAGAAAGAAGGGATGAAAAGGATTTGGCTGCTACACTTAAGGAGTTGGAGCATCTATGCCATTTGGAAAAATACTATCAAGACTCCACACAGGCCACTGTGTTTTTGAGAAGTGAGTTCCAAGATTCCTATGCTAAATTCATGAATGAACGACACCTTTTCACTGCAAGTATAGCCGATTTCCAAGAAGATAGCTTGATGGCGCTAGCGACCTACAAAGACGTGGAAAGGTGGTTTGATAAATCTCACCAATTAGTAGAGATGATCGATTACATCAACTCGGTTCAAAAGGGTCGAGATGCCAAAGAGCACGACATTCGGGTGCTGAGGGAAAAAAACATAGATCAGATCAGGAAAGTGGCCAAATACTGGGTAAAAATGGCCCAGGAACCTCAGTGAGAGATTCAGAAGAAGTGGGTTGATTATGAAAAGGGCTAGGAAAATATTAATCAAGAGATGAAAGACATCGGCCTCCTAGAATTCAACTCACCTGAGGACTTTGTCGACTTGCATGACATAGTCAAGCAACATGCAGAACAAGATTCGGCATGGACAGCAGAGATAGAAAAGGTGGCGAGCATGGCGCCATGTCAAGTACATCAGTTCATGGAGCATATGATTAAGGTTCAAGTAGTTTTGTAGTGGTTGAGTGTTAAAATGATCAAGTACAGATCTCGGGCAGTAGAAGTGAAAGAAATTCTTTCAGCCCTGATGGACCAGCACAGGTTCTCATATGCCAACACATGCGAGGAACTCTTTGTCAAGTGGTCGACGTATGAGAAGATTCATCCACTTTAGTAAAACTATTTGATGATTCTTAGAATATAGAGAGATGAAAGCGCCATGTGGCAATATTTTTTTTACTTAGCTTGCACTTATAATAGCTATTTTTAGTTAATAATTCATTATAAATAAGAGGATTGACCTTTTAGCAAAGGTATATGGTTTTGGAAAAGACCCTCATTTTTGGAATGGTAAATAACTATTTCTAAACTACCTTAATTGAGAAGTCATGTTTAGGACCAGAGACAAACTTATGTTTTTCATCAAAGGCATTGTGTGATTGGATTTGAAGAGGAATTACTTCCAACTTTATTTCATGAATGGATGTTGTAATGAGTAAGAGTTTCTGAATCTATTGATAAATTAGTTGTTTCAATATTTTTTTGTATTTCTTGTCTCTAATGATGAAAACAAATAATTGTTGATGTGTGATTAATGCTAGAGCTAAGGAAATTATTTTTCTTGCCATCATTTTATTGCATGTATGTTTTCTTTCGATAAATTTATCTCAGTCAATAATTGAAATACCAACAAGTTAATGTATTAGTACTAGGCTTGTCACATGTGTGAATATATTTGTCTACATGCTTGAGCACAAGGGCTATCCCAAGCTTAGCCTTCTTCAGTGGCTAAGATCCCCCCCTTTTACCACCTGGTTTATACCAGCACACATATTTTTATCAGACCCATCTAATAAAAGAAAATACAAAAAGAGAACGTTTAAACTAAAGGAGGAACGTTCATAAGAATATATCATGTAAATCACTACGTAAAGCCCATCGATAAATTTACAAGATAAAAAGATCTAGAAAACCATTCAACCATTAAACGTTGCAGAGTCTAATTGGGCCTCCGTGGGGAGTTTGGTTCCTGTTGTTGAGTTAAAGGGATTTAGGACCCCTCAACAGAACCAACCTACTATTACAAAGTTTGTAGGAACCAACCTATTGGTGACACCAATCTCCTTAGTTGAGCACCAACTCAACAAGATATTGTGTAGGCACCAACCTATTTGAGATGCCAATCTCATCAGCTGAACACCAACTCAGTGACTCTTGTATAGGTACCAACCTAATATATTCATAAAAAAAATAATTATGATTTCACCTGCATGCTTCATACTTCATGTATTCCATAGAATCATCATACCCTTAACTTTCATGCTCCAATGCCTCTCTTTGTTTCATACCCCAGACATAGATTCAAACCCTAGTCAAATTTCTCCTTCATTCCCTAGTGAACCTTGTAGCATCATTCCTAGAATATAATCCTAGACTACAACATCACAAACTCAAAATAGTGCACTTTGTAGCATCATGGACCTTAGTCCTTCATAGTGCACCCTTAAAACTCCAAGAAAAACTCCTCTTGCACCTTTAGACCCCAAGAATACTGCCCAGCTCCTCTTATGCACCTTAGATATCTTCTGTGTAATTGTACTTTATATTCTTGCTTTGATACTCTTCAAATGAACACATATATCATGTATTTATAGTGTTTCTATGTTCACTTATGGGGTCGACATGTAAACTTGGCTTGGCCGACCTGTACTTTATGGATGGGTTTTCCTAACGAAATCTTTTATATATCCTTATTCTTATGGATTTAGAAGGAGTGCCATATACCATTGGAAATGACGCAGACGCACCCTCTGCCTCGGCAAAGGCCTCTGCGCTGACCTCCCGGTCTTAAGGATCGTTCTAATTTTTCCCTCAAGTCGGAGTGGCTCCTTCGATTCTCCACTGGAATCTCTATTAAAATTGACCCACAAGTCTTTTCTGCTCCTTACAGCCTTTAGGCCCAATCGCTTTTCCGTTCACAACAGACAAATAAAATTTTGGACTTCGGGGTTTCACAATCTCCGATGTCGCAACCCTTTGCCTTCCTGATTTACCGATCTCCGATATTCCGAGATGCTTCAATTTCTACTAGTCCCCTGGGCTAGACTTTTGGGTCCATACGACATCCCTTTTATATGATCACAGTCATATCTCCTTTCAGGATTTTGGGGTTTCAAATGCCGAAATGCATTTGCCCTCGATTCTTCCGATCTCTCGGATTTCGATTTCCCGATATGGCGAGATGACATCAGCTGGACCCCATAACGGATCTTTCCTCCTTATCAGGGTTTTGGACTTCACAGTTCCAAAATGTAAGTGTTTCCTATCTTCAGGATTCACGAAATGTCGAACCCCGACTTCTCGGATTTTTGACACGCATCCAAAGTGGGTGGACGGTTCAGATCAAACCTCGGACTTCGCCAAATGCAAAGTCAAAATGCTCACTTATGTGACTTCCGATGCCTAGATCTATGAATTGGATGATCGCGCGACACACGTCCTTCTTTAGATCCACAGCTGAAATCCTTTCATTGTTTCGGGACTCAAAAGGTCTCGGACTCTTGGTCTCTAGACTTTTGAGATGCTGATGACTCTTGATTCCTGCCACATGTCCCAACAGATGGACGGTTCTGATTTTCTTCAGGGTTTTCACTGTGTATTTACCTGATCTCTTGTCCGCAGGACTTTCGATATTCCGAACTCTGACACTTCGATACCCTGATACCTTTCGGGACCTTCACTCGGCTTGAGAGGTTTTAAACCCCGTGCAACTCCTGTAAGATCGGATGCCTGACGGGTATCTAAGTGAAGATCCAACGGTTCACAATCTTATAAGCTTGCACCTTGGAAACCAAGTCGTAACCTCCTCGCTTCTTTTTCAGATCGGACAGCTGACGGGATTTTTCTAATTCTCTATAGAGAATTTCGACCCTGTGTTCCTTCCCTGTGACGATTCCTGTGAAGTGAACCAAGGATTCTTCCCCGGACTTATCCACCTGTGGCACAAAATTTCAATGCCTTCTAATCACTCAATATGCACCAACTCCTTATACTCCCTTCAACAGTTTCAAAGGCTTTATCCATCCTGAGCTTTCTCACAACTTTGAGTCTTAAAGAAGACCCTTGCACGCACTCTTTGCGGCAACCTTCAAACACTTGAAGTGTTGAATGCTCTTCGACCTTGCGTACACTCTGCAGCAGCGGTCTCTCAATACTTTACTCAGGTTTGAAACTCTGAGATTTTCCTCGTTCTGCGCGCTCCTTGCACGCTCCTGTGCCTGACTGCACCTCTGTGTGAATGAGAACAAAAGTTGTCTAGTCTGAGATTTCAGAGACAACCCTCTGAACACCTTGTCAATGCACTCCTTGCAGACAAATTTGACTGTGCTCCTTGCAGGAACTCTTACTCAAATAGAGAACCAATTGAAACTCATTCTTCTTACTCTCTCTCTCTCTCTCTTAGATTTCAAACATTTAACAAGAAATCATTCATACATAGCATAAAAGAAAATGTACAGCAGAAAGAGTAAAACATTCGTGAGCATAACATTCAAAGATGCATACACAGAGAATTTATGAACACCATGAGTCTGAATCACAACTTTCTCGTATTAGTTCAGAATTTCTGTACATGGAGTCTGCTACACAACTCTCTCTCTCTCTCTATTCCTCCTCTATGCTCTCCTTACTCTTCATCATAATGTTACAATACGCAATGAGGGTGTCTATATTATGTTTTCCCTCTCTCATTCTAAACTGTCTAATTTATGCATTAAAGCTATCTACTAACATAAATGCTTTCTTAGTCCTTCAGACGAGAGAGGGTCGCTCAAGGTCTTATTACAATCTATTAGTACGCCTCTCCTTAACTATCACATTTAAGTTTGGCGCATCCAATCTTCAAAAAATTTTAAACAATGTATCATGTGCTCAAAATGTGTTGTGGTTGCCCCACGCTAGCTTGACGTTATGATGCTCCTGCATCAATAAACATCTCGAAATAATATTTTTAACCATATATTCTATGCTCCCATTTAAGTTAGGTCTTTAAAGTAAAACTTCCTTCAAATACAGGGTATCCAAACTAAGCATCAAAAAACAAAAAACGGTATTTCCAACAATCCCCATCTTGTAATCTTTATCTTGGACATCTATAGTCTCCCCATGTCTTTGAAATCAATGAAAAAAATATTTGCAACAATACCTGCATACATGTAATCCCACAACCCGCATCCCTGCAATTCCACAAACCCGCATCCCCACGGGTCCATGACCCACAAAACCCACATCCTCGCATACCAACATTCTAGAATTCCCACGTTCTATACTTAGTATTTCCTAAAATTATTAGTAGGATAATACAAATGGACAAGCGGCATCCCCCCTCCCCACATCATCCTTCCTCTCACAACCTGCATGCAACATCATACTCCTAACACAAGTTCCTGCATGCCATTTAATCATATGCCTATCTTCCACAAGAGATATGATTGGTTTTCTTGAGGTAATCTAATCATATCCATCTCACATATCCCATATGATAAGAATTATTGTTTTCAATTAATGAGGATTAATTCCCACGCATTTCCCTTGATCATCATTTATGCAAATGAAAATTACCATTTAATAAGTAGCATGCATTAAGAGTAGGAAGGAACAAATTTAAACAGTCAATGTGCCCGTAATTTTTCATTACAGGTCTCAATCAGATATAAAATCAAGGTTTATACATGTAATCTTCAAACGTATCCAAGCACATTGAAAGGGGGAAAATATGGTGAACAAGAGGAAGCAAGAACCATTCTATGGAGATACAATGAATTCATTGGCTCGTGATTGTAGGGATTTTCAGTGGTTTGTATCATATACGTGGTATTTTGAGTTACCTTAGGAAGACAAGATCAAGAACAAATCATGTATGTCAGGAATAGTAAAATTTGGATGTGTGTCTGAGGCATTCAATTTCAGAGAAATAGTCACCTGGTGTACTAAGATATTTTATTCAAAGCATCAGATCATTTAGGTTAATGAAAATGGAAGAACCCCTATCCCTCTAACACCAAATACAATTACAAGAATGATATTCATCTTGACACTAGATAGAGTCCTCAAGCTTCTGAAAGTTGATTCCCTTTTTAATGTCTAGGGTGGTGGCATGAGCTTACTCAAGGAATTTCTAGTCCATCCCATGGTTGGACCCTCAAACATCAAATAAATCAACACATGCATGTTGGCTCAACCTTTTAAAGAATTTTCTTAGTTATTTGCACGACTAGTGGGGCAAGAATCAATAGAATACCTCCCCAGGTATGTCTTATATTTTCTCTATTACTCATTAAAGGTGGGTTCCATTTTTTATTAGGCCCAAGTCATCTCGAATGAGATATCCTATCAATTGTCTAAGTTCATCCAGACCAAGAGGTTCTACATGACCTCTTATTTGGTCTTGGTTCTAGCCTATTGTAATATATTCGAGGGCATGCCCCCAAAGGGAAATGACAATTTTTAGGAAGACCTTGTTCAATTTTTGTATCCCACACTTTGGAAGCACAAGGCCCCATTTTGTTTTACCAAATCTAGGATTATTTTTTCAAGGAGTGAAAAAGCATGCTCATAGGAACTAAACCAATTAGGGTCACAAAAGCAACCATGGATTTTCTCAAGGGGTAAGGAGTGTATGTGTTTGAAGAGAAATTTACATACATAAGGCTCTTTGGTTTCGAAGGGAAACCACTGCTTCTCCCATGATTCATGTGTGACAGGTTTCTAGTGTATGAGTCGTGCAAACAATACAAGACATGGTCCTTGTTCTTTGATAAGAAGAGGGAGCAACAATTTATTCCCATTCCATTTAATATTTTCGGAATTACTATCAAAAGTTCATCAAGTCTCACCGATATAGCCAAGTTTGAATCCTTTATTATGAAAGAATCAAAATCCCACAACAACTTTGATCCTGAAGGTATTTTCATGGACCATATGTTAGCAATTAGTTACCCCTTAGTTTTTAATAGGGTGCAAGAAATTTCAGGAGGTGATGACAATGAATACTTGCATGTGGAGGGAAATATAGCAACTACCCCAAGCAAAATTATTCCCAAGAGGAAGCAAAAATTCATTCACGAAGATGTTCACATTGGGTTGAGTTCAAATGTTGATACAATGGAGGTATCTCCCTTGGAAGGAGACAGGAATTCACAACATGGATAAAGGGTTCAATCCACAACTAGTGTCGAGGGTGGAATGGTGAATCACCCCCACAAAATCCCCTCTTCAGGCCTCAAAGATCAAGAGAGAAATGTATGTAGGAAGGTGAACATTGAGGAATGTGTAGGTCATGGAGATGGTTGGGACCCCACTTGCTACCAATTTGAGGCAACACATATGGTTTCCTCTGTACCCAAAAGAAAAATGAACCCTAAGGGAGGTGTTTCTATAGACCCTAGTAGTTTAGAATTGAACACGACCGACATGGAAATTGAGGAAGCCAACAACACACCAGCATGGGTTGTAGTACAATTGTCTAAAATTAATATGATAGAAGAGGAGCTAGCCCCATAAGGGCCAAATGTTTTGGAAGAATATTCCATGACTCTTCATCATGCCAAATATGAAAAATAGTCTAGGAAACTCCATATTGAGAGAGTTAACATGAAGGATAAAAAGGTGGGACCTCCAAAATTGAATTCAAGGGGTTGAAACAGTCAGGAGTTCTCAAGTTTCATCAGGATACGAGTGATGCTCTAGCTCACTTGATAGCAAAGAAGGAAATACCAAATGAGAGATCTAAAAAGAGGGTAAGAGAACTCAATTATTCCCTTAACCCACAACCATTGTTTCTATAAACTATTGGTTGTGATGGTCCTTGAGGAGGCTTGTGAAGAAATAGTCAGATCAAGTTCAAAATTCACCAAAGATGCAAAACTTCTCATTAGAGTCAGGAGATATGTAGCTAAAAAAATTAATAAAAGACTCTACATTGTGTGGGAATCTTGGGAAATCAATGTGAAGTTGGTTTCATAACTGGAAGGATTCACGCTCTTAAGGATTATCTACAAGAGGATCTACAAAACATAGAGTATTTATATAAGAATGTTGTAATCACATTCTCAACAAGAGTATCAAGTATGGATGATTTTGTGAGATGGAAATAGGACCTTCGTTCTAAAAGGAGGTTGAAACAAATACAAGTTGGTTGGTTGGGAAGAATAGATACTCTTCAACAATTGACCGTCACTTGCGATTCCTTGATGGAAAATAAAAGTACATTATTCTTAAAATCTCTTGATGTTGTAAAGGAGTTAGAAGGTCCCCTTTTAATAAAAGACACAATGTTGTTAAGTAAGGATTGGCTAGAAATAGAACTTGGTGTACTAAGGGATGCATGGGGAATAAAATTCGATGATCTTGAAAATTTTCCAAAAGAGGAACTTCGGTAATGGTTGGTCAATTTTGTGAATGATAATGAAGATAAATCATCCATAGTGCATCGACAACATGACACATTGAAGAGAATTGATGAGGAGTTATTCAGAATCAAGGGAAAATAAGACATAAACATGGTTTTGTTACATGAATACATTCAAGAGTGGTTGAATGGTGAGTCAAAGGAAATTTTTAATCCACCATAGTATTGAAAACTTGTTGGACCCCAACAACCCCCTTCTTTTTCTTTAATCAAAATCTAGGGTCCCTCGAAATTTTACTTGGATTCTTTGTTTGTTTACCTTTGACTTGATTGGATTGGTATTGGTTTTCTTTGTTTCAAGGTTGGTTTGAGTTTATATTCTTTTCTTTTGTTTGGTTTGAATTTCATGAAATTTAAATACCATTTTGTTTTGCTTTCAATAGAGTTTTAATGTTGATGGACGAGCTTCATAATTTGGGAGTTTTTATTAAGACACATATTTTCTATGACATTTTTTCACATTTGATCAAATTTGAATGAGGGAGAGACGAACATAGAAATCTTAACTTAAACAAAAACTTTTAAATTTTTATCAACTTTTACTTTC
>ML864821.1:9480-22312 GCA_009831015.1 Picea engelmannii
ATTATTTTTCTTAGGGTCCCTTTTGTTTCTTATCGAGAGGCCTTTTATTGCCTTCTCGGGGATCCCTGGGCGAAGCATCTCTAGGTTTCATTTCCTATGGCTTTTATCTTTTACCAACTGCTTTTACCCCCTGGGCCTTTAGCTCCTTCTTCCCACAAGACAAAGTGTAACCCTTAAAAGGTCATCCTAATGTCCGGACTAGGGGGATGGGATGGATGAATGGGAGATAAGATGTAAAATGATAGAATGGTGGGAGCGGACGATGGATCTGCAAATCCCCCTTGGTGGCTAACCAAAACCCATGAATACAAGCTTGCTAAGTCACCCCATTAATCTCCCCAACAATGGTCAAGTGGATTAGTGTAAGATCCAAGCAGTTATCAGAAATGAAAGGAACCTAATGCATATATAAGAAGGTTATAATGATCAAACATGACACATACCATGATACCTCGGACCAATTACCTCATGGAGCAAGAGTCTTCTGATGCAAGTCCAAGCCGATGGTGATGGATGCTGCTACTGCTGACAGGACAAGTCTGGCGAAGAAGAAGAAGGATGGGCCCTCCAGGGCCATGCTCAGGGTAATCCTGCTCTCGGTACTCCATGTCTAGGACCTGTGGGCCTCGAGACATGATCTCCTAGTTATCCCTAGATATCGGGGATAACAATGTCATAACAAATAGATGCATATCAGAATAATCAAACCTGGGTTGCATTATTCCTCTGAATGTGTTGGATCTTGAGATCTTTCTAGATCTATTGCAAGATATCCCTTCTCCTGCAAATACCCTTTAAAGCTTAACAGTTTAAACATATGTGAGTACATACCTTTGATAGCATTTGCAGGTAGTGGCACCATCTGGTCGCAGCAATAATAATTTCCAACTCTTAAGAACTTCAAGGGTGACTGCAATTGGTACTACAACTGATACTTCAATTGATACTGAAACTACAACTGCAACTGCAAATTAGGGTTTTATGAGGAAACCCTAATTTTTCAAACTTCAAAATTTTAAATTCTGATCCAGGGGCTAGATGCGTTGAGCTGAGGCGAGTATGCTGGTATAGTCAGATTTCTGAAAATCCAAATTTTGCCCCCTCAAACTTGACTAGCGGATTTTTGGACTGGGGCTTCTGGTTTTTTGGTACTGGTGAAAACTAGGGTTTCACTTTCCGGGAGTTCAATCCACTGAAAAGGTGCGCTGAAGGTGCCAAGGAGTTCCTTGGGCTAGGGCGCACTTTTCTAGATGGCTTTTGGGCTGAAATTCCTCTTCAATAAAAAACCCTAATTTTCTTGTACGACAATAGTGACGTTTTACCTTTTTCTTGTGAAAGATGCTTGTGCAATGGGTTCTTTCAAGACCTATGCTCTGATACCATGTTGATTTTTCATAAGCATTAGGTTAAGCATGTAGTTCATTTCATTTTAACAATTAACCATCACCAAGAATGTTGCAGCAACCAAGATCACAAGAAGAAACACCATGCACAAGTACACAAGATATATCCTAGGAAACCCTTCTCAACAAGGGAAGAAAAGCCAACCAAATCCTTTGCTATATTCTTCAAGAGAAAGACCTTTCACCACCAAGAATGACTTAGCACACAAGAGGGTGGTTAAGCCCTAGAAGACTAGCGCCCAAGTTAGTTGCGCACCTTTGCCAAAGAGAAGTACTTGCTGAAATTTCCAAAACACACAAGAAGGATATGATTCTACAATGGAGAATCATCTCCTACTTATATTAGACTTTGGCCAATTAACAAGGGCATCTATTGGCACAACAGGGCCGACCTCTCTAAGTCAAATATACTTATTATTATATTTATTATTTATTATAATTAATATTAATATTAAAATTAATTATCTTTTACATTTATTATTAATCACATTAAGGTGGGGCCGACCTGTACCCTTTGCATAACAATTAGGGTTACAGGTAAGTCTGACTCTTGAACAATATATATAGCAAAGGATTTGATACACCCACTAGTGCTCATCCACTAGGGGCACATCCATAGGGATGTCATAGATCTGATTCATTGCATTACATAGATGAACCAGGTCTTCACACGTTCACCTGTGCTCGTCCACAGGCACATCCACTCTATAGATTTGCTTCCCCACTGCCACCGACATGAGAATCATCTGGAGTCTTCTCGTCAACTCTGCTACTCAGAGGAGGTTATCACATCATCTTCATTTATGTTCACATGACGATGTGACCAACACTTTTGGGATTTCCCACGTTCACCTTGTGCTCAGCCACAGGCACGTCCTAACTCAACAGATCGCTTTTCCAACGGATAATCATTTGGAGTTCTTCTCACTCACGTCATGGAGGAGGTCATCTCTACGTTCCTAGCTCTGTCTTAGGCAGGAACCACATACCCTTCTTAGGGGCTTTCTCTCAGGTTTGTAAGCTGAGAGAAAGACTCACATAGCTGCTATGTTCCACATCTCACAGGTTTGTAAGCTGGAGGATGTCTCCCATAATTGCATTCATCAACACTTTCTAAGTTGGAAATCATTTTCCTAACTTAGGAAATACATTTGGGACACTTTTCCCACTCTCTCTCTCATGACTTTAGTGACTTTTACAAAATTTGGCTATTTTAACTAAGCCAATTACATGCTGATTTTTGATTGACTTGGACTCCTCATGGACAATGGCCTAGCAAAACTTGTCCAAATGAGGTGAGACTTGGTCCAAGGGTGTAGGGGTTCATGAACCATTTGATTTGAGTACTCATACCCCTATACAAAATCTCCAAGGACCACTTTTTTACATTTTACATAAAAAATAATTAAAAATCCCCAGTTTGCGGGAATTTTAATTATTTAAAAAATCCTATCAAAACCTAACGGAATTTTGCAAGACTCTAGGGAATGTCTAGCATGGTCATTTAAAATACTCCTAGACCTTAGTTACCCCATGGGATCGATCATTAGAACGCCTTTCACCACTTTGGAGAATTATTGTGGGAGTGAAAAACTTAAGAGAAATTAATAAGGTTGGTTAGGCCAAATTAATAACCCGGGGAAAAAAAAACTTAGTGAAAGGGACTCCTCTAATGATAAAGTCCTAGGTAAGTAGACATAATTGAATCATGCTATCATATTACAATATTATCCCACGCAGGGGAGCGAAAATTCCGGTTACATAAAAAAACGTGCAGGGGGAAAAATTTGCCCTGTTGAGCAAAAAATTGTCAAAATGGTTGTACCACTAGGTACATATCTTCATGGAATATGGAGTTGACCCCCTAGTCGAAATAAGTGGTCAACACAACCATTGGGGTCAATACTCCATTTAGGCGACCTTGTGAGAGACTAAGGGCCTCTAAGGAATAAGGACCCTGCCTTATTGCGCGCCCCTTAGAATCTTCGTGAGCGACTGTCTCAGTCTTCCCCCCCGACATCGTGGATCTCTCGAACTAGGTAATCGTTAACCTACAATTCGAGCCACGGTGGGAGTGCTAGTAGGCTGTGGCAGGGCTGCTGCCACACCTCTCCCTCAATATCTGGTTGCTGTGCATGGCCCCTTTACTCCTTATGTGAGTCTGATTAGAAAGCAATCATCAGCCTGCATCCATCAACGAAACACTGTCAAAGATCCATAAACAACATCATAATATACCCGATCATGTGTCACATATGCATAAATAAAAATACCCAACCAATACAGTCCACTCCCTGACTTGATCCGGAGTCCAAGCAGGTCCATATGCCATTGGCATCCTCAATCTGTCAAGTGTCCTGCACACTCAGGAGAAACTCGTCCATAGCATCTGTCAATACATAGATATCGAATAACATAACATCAAATCCATCAACATCATCATCAGAATCCATAAGCGAAACACACAACATATACTAAAACCGGATCTCTTGTATGCAAGTGTCCTCAAAGAATAAGTCAATAACATTTGCTCACAAGAGCGGGATGTTACATACAGGAAAAACAGAACGTGTCTCCTCCTTCCATATGCATACATCACATGCTAATGATATGAAAGAGAGATACATCACTAATTCTTCCAACTTATTTGGCCACATGTTAAATATTTCTGACAGTGGTATCAGAGCAACCACTGGATTTTAAGACATCAAAGAATATTGCTGAGGTAAAGTTCAACACAAAGGTTTGGAGTCATAGAGTTCTGCATGCATAGATGTCATCAGAAAATAAAGAGGGCATCATGCTATGTTCTGCAAATAATGATAAGTTATAAATTAAGTTTTTAAAGTTTTTAATATTGAAACTTTAGAAATATTAAACTATCTTCAAAAGAAAAAATAATTTGTATGAGATGAAGTTGCATGAAATGTGGAAATGGGTAGAGTTTCCAAAATGGTTGTGTTGTGGAAAAGTGACCCCCCAAATTTTGGAAACATGGAAATGTGGTATTTAAAAAATGCAAAGAAAAAAATTCGACAAAAGACTTTTTTTTGAAATAGCACATTATGTTGCAAATTTGAATAAAATGATCAAGAAAATTGTAGTGATCTTAGACCTAATTTTCCATTGTTTTCTTGTCTTTAGGCATTTGTGTGCTTTCTGCCGGTCCTATGCACCTTTGAAGTGCTTTTCTGGGCTTGAAATGCACCCTGTGGATAACCTCAAAGAGGAATACTTCCCGGTGGAAAACTATGATGGTGAATCCTTCCATACCCTATCTATGAAATTGGGTATCATGGACATCGAGAGGCACAAAGTCTTCAAATATCGTAGCGGTCTACAAAGGCATATCCATATTGAGATGAAGTTCTTGGACATCTCATCCCTAGGAGTAGCTTATTGTTATGCAGTCAGGATTGAAGAGTTGTTCAAGTAGAAAGGAAGTAATATGCAACCAAAGAAGTAGGATGAGGGAAAGGATGCCCAACATTTGAATCTTCAGTGAAAGCCAAAGAAGAACATAGGAAAATAGTGTGACACCCACTGGAGGCAATGGAACTTGAAGGAGTTTCATACCTGACAAGCCTTGATATCTGAAATGCAAACCTCAAAATCTAAACCTCCACTAGAGCTTGCACTGACATCGACATAACCATAGACCAAATAGATTATAGATGCAGATCCATAGGTTGTCTTTGCCACCGCACAAGTACAACTAGAAGATAAAGAGGAGAAGGACCACCTCTTCCACTCATAGATGTTGCTGAAGGGATAACCTTGCACCTCATTGTTGATGGTGGAAGTTAGGAGAACTTGAATTAGTAGAAGTTGTTCAATGGTTGAACTTGCCAATGATGCCTCACCCTCATCCTATATGATCAGTTGGATGAATCAAGGTGGAAAATACATTTTAGCCAACAATGCCTCTTGTGATATGCTATGAAGCCTTTCAAGGAGGAGGCACTCTATGATGTGACCCCCCTTGAAGTTTGTGATGTTCTTCTTGGTTATCCTTGCCTGTGGAAACATGTTTATAAATCCAGACCTTGAGATGTCGTTATCACCTTGAGAGATTAGTTCTATTGGATACCAATATTTGCCCCTGCCACCAAAGTCTCCGTGACTAGCATCAGGCATGCCAAAATGCTGATTGCCCCAACAGAGAAGCTTGTGCTTTACATGATTGTGTCACAAGGAAACCAGGTTCAGATTTAGCATAGGGTTGACAAAATGGAGACCATTGTTTTCAAAGGAGGGGTAAATGATCTAGGCATTCATGGCACACATTTGGACCATTTAGGACAACTAGGGACTGTTATCACACAAACCCTCACTTGAGATAGAGTCCTAAAGCTCAAGCAAGGCTTTGGTGTAACTAAGAGGGAGGCCACTGTCACCTCACCAATCCTCTTCTACACTTTAGGATGGCTCTCCTCCAGCTGAACAGGGGATTCCCTAGGATAGGATTACTAGAACTTGTGAAAGAAAGTCCAAGGTGAAATGAAGAGATAGTTCTAGCAAAACAGTTTTAAGGATTGATTAAATAAAGTGGATGGAAGGACCAGAGACTAGAGACTAGTGTCTCTCCATTGGGCAATGGGGTCAAGTCAAGGTTCAATGGAAGGTTGTCCTATTAAGGAAAAGAGGAATAATATGGCTGTAATGTACAAATTATATTAGTTCTTTTCTTGCTGTCCCAAACTTCAGAAATTTCTCAAGGGAGGGTACTAATATAGATAGACTCCTATGGCTATGAAAATTATATCTATCATGAATGGATTATAAGTGCATACAACCTAATATAGTGAAACATGTGTCAATATAGAACATCCCAATCATAAAAACAATAGAAGAGGAGTGAACTTACCCCATTCATAACCATGACACAAGAAGATTTCATCCACATGAGTTACCATAAAGATTTAGAAGAATTTCATATCCATGAAGCAATTTGCTTATTCTCCAAATACACCCAACAAGATATTCAACTAAGCTCCTAGGGATTTCTCTCCCAATCCAACCATCACTACAAAAGGAGGAGAGCTGCTCTTTAAATAGAGTTGAGCTCCATCTCCTTCAGTCACTCTAACAAACTCCCTGAAGTGTGGATATCCATGGGAATATGTGCAAAAGTGGTCAAACTGGTTGTTACAACAATCTGTCCTCAAAATATGTGATTTTACGTTGATTTTGTGCTTACTTCCCTGAAGTGTGGATATCCATGGGAATATGTGCAAAAGTGGTCAAACTGGTTGTTACAACAATCTGTCCTCAAAATATGTGATTTTACTTTGATTCTGTGCTCACTTCCCTTGCAGCGCTCCTCTGTTTATTTTTCAAGGCTTCAAGAAATGGATATATGTGCACACAAAGCCTTAGAACTTGGAGCGCTCCTTAAAATATGGCATGATCCTCTCCTTGAAGCTTGGGCGCTTTCATACTTTGATTCTAATGAGGACCACTTAACAATCGCTCAAGTTAATAATGGTGGAGCGTTCCAACCTCTTTATGCCTTTGCTCTTTAAATATGTCATAACAACCTTTCAAGAGTACCTTTATACTGCTAGTATGGCTGCGCCCTCCTTGCTGCCTTTGAGTGCATGAAGCAGATCCAACCTTGCTTGGTGCTCTCCCATATGGCTGAGATTTACTGCTAGGCTCTTCCTCTATCTGTCCATGGAAGTGCTGTCATATACAGACAGAAATAAATATGTTTTAAGTGCATTAAACAGGCTGTACACAAGCCTCTTTTCTGAACAAGTTTTTCCCCATTAGGCCTGGAGATGAAGTAGGGCAAATAAAGTAGAAATGGCTGTCATGAAATGCCCTATATTCGTATCCTCACAGAAATATGCTAGGGCCGACCTTCCAAAATCATGAATATGACAAGCAGGGCCGACCTCCTCATTCATTAGTGTCTTTACCTTCAGATATGCCAAAACAACCATTCAAAAGGCACTTTGCAATGCCAATATGACTAGGTCTTTCATCATAACAGTTTGCATGTCATCTGGGTGGATTATTGTGGCCAAAGAAAGGTTGTCTCTCCTGGAGATGATTATACTCTGCTTGACATAATTGGTGGGGCAACAACCCTTTAAATCAGAAGTCAATCAATCAAAACCTATAAATTAGCTCCCCTCACATTGCATCATCTCCTGTACCAGATTTCTAATTTTAGAACAAATTTGGCAATCAATCATCATAAGAGTGCTCTCAGTAACTGCTTCCTTATGTCTTGAATGGATCTCAAATGCTGGAATGAATCATCTACAGGACCACTCATATTTTCTGGATCATGCTTTATATTATCTGGGTGATCCATATAGGGTTGGGTGTCCACGGACTTGGGGCTTTATTGCCATCAGGTCCTTCCTTAGTTACAAGTTCCATCAGCAGGCTATAACCAGGTCTGTAATCCTTCTAAACTTAATCGGCCAAGAAATCTCAGAATATAGATCAATTGCCAAGTTCATGATGCATTCCGATTTCCAGATTCCATATTGCCAGTTTCCTTGTCAGGCCACTACAATGTACCCAAATTTACAACTCTCCTTTGGCAGTCCTTTGCAATAAAGGTTCGATAGTTTTCCAGCTATGGAGCATTTGCAATCTGTATCTGTCTTCTGTGGTTGATTTAGATCATCAGCAGTAAGTATAAAGCAGCTTGGCTTGGGTCATAAAGTTTCAGCGCTATTTCTAGCAGAAAGTATAAGTCTCAGTGCTGGTTCTGAAATCCATCTGAATAAGATTGCATACTCTCGTTACCAGATATTTTTTATGTGTTCCAAACTAGTAACAAATGCTAGGAGGCCTTAGGAATTAGCACTCCAGAATAGCCATGCTTCAAATCTGAGATAAAGATGAGGTCTGCTTATATCCCATTTCACACTGCTATGAATATCAATCATAATGTTTTCTTATAGCTAGAACTTCTGTTAATGGACAGGCAAGGTTGGATCCTAAAACCTGCTCAGACTCTGCCGCATGAAAGGAAATGGTATTGCTGTTGTAAGCCTTCCCAGATTCCCATTGCTCCTGTACTCCGACGATGAATTGGTCTTTAGGAAATATTTCTGAACCAAAGCGGTTTCCAGTATATAAGGCGGAGAACTTCATTTGTAAGCTGATCCAACATTTCCTTGACAACATCTCTATCTTCTTTGACACTTAGTCCATTCTCCCAAGAAGTGGCTGTTACTGCTGCTTTTTATATTTCCAAACAAAGAAATGACTCCATGCCTTTGAGACAACAGTCCAGCCATAATATGAACGTAGAAGGCATAAGCTTCCCACATGTACAAACTGCATGCCCAAACTTCTGCAAAACAAAGACTCCTGCCTGCAAAATAGCTGCAATGAATGTCATCAACACAGGCTTCTGCCACTAGATTTATTCTGAAAATTGCATATTATAATTTTGTCATTTGCATTCCCCTCTTGGTGTTGGGTGCTGACCTCCATCAACCAACTGTAAGTCCTTGCCATCTTTACCCTCGTGAAACTGTCAAACAGTACTCAGTTAGTGCATGCTCTGCTGGTCAGAATTATGCTATAATCAATCACAAAGCGTGGGCTTATAGCAACTTTTTAATAACACCAGATCAAAACACTAAATCCATTTTTGAGCATATCAGGGGAAAAAAGAACTTTATGAAACAGCTTCAGAGGTACTATGATGTATGTTATCATGCAGTTTGTAGTTAGGATAATGGATTAATGAAAAGAGGTCAAACTGGCGTAACTGAACCAATCCCACTCACTGTCACCTCGATGGGAAGGTTCTTTCTGTTTAGGGAGGTAAGGCCCAGGGGAGACGTCCCCGGTGACCTGGGGTTTTGAGAAGGCAAAAGCTAGAAAGGCTAAGTGATAATAATCCCCCTCACAAGTCACCACCTGATCAGAAAGTCCTGGCTAAACAGCCAACAAAGATGAAAGAAAACCGGAAGTAATAACCAATAAGAGTACCTGCCCGAGACAAAGCAACAAGAAAATATGTGCAAGCTTGCTTGCTGGTTAGTACTTCATATAATCAATGACCTTTCTGATAATAAGCAATTGTACAATGTTATTGACGAAGTAAATCAATGTTTACAAGATAGCAATGATTGCAATATATATATTACTTTTCAATAAATGCTAAAGGCACTTCATGATAAACAATGGCAATCTATCATTAATGTAACAATACTTGAAGCAATGCTGTAGCTAATCATTCAATTGCTTTTAAAAACAAATAGATGCTGCACAAAGGTGTTTATATCATAAAAGATGATGGCAGCACTAGGGTTAGTAAAGTTAGTCTAGGTTAGGGTTAGTAAGAGTTAAGGGTTTTTTCAAAGTAGTTGATTGTTGTTATGATCAGGGCGCTCAACACAATGGAGGTCTTAGATCAGTGCCTTGTTAGGGTTAATGGAGTCAAAAAGGGATACAAATGTTGAAGGGCCGTGATGACAATAATAGGACTAGAGACAAGAGGGTTTGGTGTCAAAGTGTTGCTAAAGAGAGGCTTCAACAGGTCAAATCCTAGGGGAGACGGCTCACTAGGGTGTAGGTGACCTAGGCCCTAGTGTGTCTTCCTCCTTCTCTAGCTCAGAAAGACAAATTTAAACAACTAGCTTGGGCAAGAAAGAGCTATGGCTGAAGACAAGAAGGTTAAATGTTGAGGTGTTGCTAAAGCAAGGCCTCAACAATGAAACCCTAGGGGAGAGAGGCTCACTAAAGTGTAGGTGACCTAGGCCTTAGTGCTTTCTCCTCCTTCTTTACTTCATTGACAAGAATAAAACGGCTATGCTGGAAGAATAGGTTTAGAGTGTTGCTATGGCAAGGCTCTATCTAACTTCAGCAAAACCAAATGGCTCTTAATCTTGGTAGGGACATGAGACAAGGACCTTAACATGTGCTTGTCACCTAGGGTTTAATTCAACAAATTAATATAACAAATGCAAGAAAATAACACTACAACCATTCAATCAAGAAGTTTTGCAGAAATTCACTTACATTTCACCAAGAAATCAATAACAAACACTAGTTGTAATACCTTCCACCAAGAGAAATGCCAAAAATGCCAAAACAAGCTTCCTTCAACAAGTGCACCTTAGAATTTCAGCCAAAACCCTAGAATAGGGCGCAAATTTCAGACCTCACCAAGTGGTGAGTGAGTTGTGATGATAATATGAAGGCAAAAACCCTCAATTTATACAGTAGCAATGACCTAAATTACATTTTAGGTCATAAAAAGGTCGACAAGGCCAAAATACCAAAATCATATTGTTTTACATTAAATGTCTTAAAATTAAACCCTAATCAAGCAATAGAAAGACATCATCCCCTTTCTAGGGTGACGTTAGGCCCTTTTAGGGAAAATGTAGCCTCCTGGAGCAAAACGTTAGCCCTCCTTGGGCTTCTCCAAGCTGCCACATGTGCCAAAACTACCATATCTGCCTCCTAAAACGTCCATACTGCTGGGTGACATCATGGGCATCCTGGGAGACGTCTTGGGCCTTCCAAGGCCAACGTCCCTGTGGAGAGGGCTCAACCCCCCTAGGTACAGGTCTGCTCAGCTGCCTCTGGTGGATTCTTCTGCTCTTCCCTGGTACAACACTCTGCCCTGTCTCTGTCCCCTGCTGGGGTCTCACCATCCATCAGGTGGGCTCTTAGGCCCCATGGAGGTTCGAACTGATCATCTCCCCATGTGTACCTGTCCATCGTGGTACCTGTCCGTCGAGCATGATCCTGCACATCAACAACTACGCCCTTCATGGGCTCATAAGTCATAGGGATCATAGCAATGCCAATCACATCTAATCATCAATATTTATTAAACATGTGCATAAAACCCCTTTACCCTAGTCTAGTGCTCAAAGAGATTATACAAGTCTGCAATACAAGTTTGGGGGTAGTGACAACACGTCCTATTGGGCTAGTGTCTACTGGTAGATAGATATTCTGGAAAGGATTAAATCCAAGTCGTGTAGGTGGGTGAGGTGGATGGGGATGCCTGGGCAAAAGGTGCAGTGATAGCAGGGATGGCTTACCAGTGGGTGCCTCTATGGAGGGTGAGTTGCACCTGTCATGGATGCAGATATTTCCAAACGCATTCATGCCTTTTAATCTTCATTTTTTCCAAGATGCTAATCAAAGGACACTGCACTGGCTTGGTGACCAGCGGTGGCAATGTTAGCCATAAACATTTCATGGAAATGAGAAGGCTGGCTCGTGATGAGAGCCCCTTTCTCTTGGCTATGCCACCAAGAGCCACTACCCTGGCGTGGTGACCAGATGCTGGTAGTGTCATACCGTTAGATGCTCATGGACCTAATAGGCCGGCTCGTGATGAGACCTCCTATCCTCTAACCAGGTCTTGTATTATTGGTTTTTATCTTTTTATTGTTTTTTCTCTCAAGAAGCTAGTCAAGGGACACTGCCCTGGCTTGGTGACCAGAGGTGGCAATGCTACCCACAAGTACTTTCACGGAAATGAGAAGGCTGGCTCGTGATGAGGCCCCCTTTCTTTTGGCCATGCAACCAAAAGCCACTACCCTGGCGTGGCAACCAGATGTTGGTAGTGTCATACTGTTAGGCACCCATGGACCTAATGAGCTGGCTCATGATGAGACCCCCCATCCCTCAACTAGGTCTTGATTTATTTTTTCTACGGGTCCCTCTGTTTCTTGCTGAGAAGACTTTTATTGCTTTCTCAGGGATCCATGGGCGAAGCATATCGAGGTTTTATTCTTAGGCTTTTATGATTAGCTGCCTTTACCCCGCAGGCCTTTAGCCCATTCTTCCCACAAGGTAAGGTACAACCCCTAAATGATTGGCTAACCCTATGCCCAGACCAGTGTAAAGGGATGGGTGAACGAGGAATAAGATGGAAAGTGGTATGTCTAATGGGAACGTACGATGGCTCTTTAGAAATCCCCCCAGTGGCAACTCAAAACCTATGGACACAAGCTTGCTAGGGCATCCTGTCATTCCCCCCAGACATGGTCAAGTGGACAAGCATAAGATCCAAACACCCGTTAGAAACAAAGAATCAAATGCACATATTCAAAGGCTTTGAGGATTAGAGTGACACATACCATGATACCCAGACTCATTACCTCATGGAGCAAGAACCATCTCTGATGCAGGACTAAGCCGAAGGTGATGGATGCTGTTGCTGCTGCTGACAAAGTGGAGGCGCTGAAAGGGAGAAAAGATGGGCCCTCGAGGGCCATGTTCAAGTCGATTAGGCTCTCTGTACTCCATGTCTAGGACCTGTGGGCCTCGAGACATAATCTCCTAGTTATCCCTGAAAGTGGGGGATAACATCTGGCTCCAACTCGGGGAAATGTGCTCATCGTAGAGCGCATGAGAACCTCAACATCTCTGGCATAACCTACAACTTGCTTGATCTCAACAATCATCAATAACCAATTGGGGTG
>ML864823.1:6509-16886 GCA_009831015.1 Picea engelmannii
GAGAGGAGTTCTCATGGAGAAAGTTAGCTTTTTTGGTTGGCTTGGAATTATTAGCTTTGGCTTGGTTAGAGTGGCTTTGAGATTTGCTTTGTCAAGATAGATTGTGAGTAGCTATCAGATCTATGGTCTCAGAATCCTTGGAGCAAAAAAGTGTGTGGGGAACGAAGGACATTTGGAAGGGACCTTACGACATCAAGGCAACGGTTGTAATCTCTCTTTCACATTTAATATAATACAACAATATTATTTTTTCCCATAAAGATATGTCTTCTTTAGTACATAACTCCTTGATCATATGTATAGATTAGCTATTGAATATATTGATTTGTCTTCACTTCGATTGGTTTGTACTGTTGTGATCTGAACGAAACAAGAGCATCGGAGCGAAGCTTGGAACAACAGAGACCCAAGGAAGCGTTCATAAGGTATTTCCATGATCATTGCCTCCTAGTTCATTCAATAGTCTAAATCTAGGGAAAGAGTATTATTCTGTCCTGTTTTGTTCTAGACCCAGGTGTATCTAGGGAGATCGGTTTGTGTCCGCACTTATGGATTAATCCTGAAACACACTTCTGAACAACAGTAATGCAGTATTTGAACAAGGAAGGCCAAAAATATCCTGCATGTAAGATCTTCTGGGCAGTAGCATACCCAGACATATGACCACCACATGCGCCGGAATGGCAGTCATTCAAAGATTTCTCGGCTTCGTCAAAAGTCAGGAAACATCGAAAAACAGAGTCAATTCCCCAACGGTAAAGAGTATCCCCAAGGATAATGTATTGACGCGCTTGATAGCGGATATGACGTCGGTCAGTACTAGACAAAGCAGGCCGAAAATTCTGGGTTTGGAGATATATAATGATATCTCCATACCAAATATCGTTAGTGCTGATAAGGAAAAGTGATTCATCAGGTAATGAATCTACTGCTACATTTTCCGTGGCAGAGTGGGGAAAATCACATATTAACTTAGCAAAAACTAAGGATTTCTTAGACGTGGCACGATCAAATTCCAAGTCGAACTCCTGGAGTATGACAATCCATTTGGAGTACTTTCCCCCTAGAAATTGACGTGTCAATATATGTTGCATAGGGTTGCAATGAGAAATCACTGTAGTTTTCCGTGAGAGAATATAATGACGAAAACATTGAACCGCTTGAACAGCAACCAAAGCCAGTTTTTCAACATGTTGGTACTTGATCTCAGTGGATGTGAGACTCTGACTCAAGTAATAAATAACATGTTCATCGTGTGCATCATCCTCCTAAACGATAACCATGCCAATAGTATACTCGGAGGCAACAAGATAAAGAAAGTAATCACGACTATAATCAGGAGGGAAAAGAAGTGGAGCTTTCGTGAGGGACAACTTCAATGCCTCAAAAGTGTTGTTGGCCACGGTATCCCAGACAAACTCAGAACCTTTCTTTAGTAGCCTTGTAAAACCATGAGTAATCTCATCGTAATTAGGGATGAAACAACGAAGAAAGTTTTCTTTCCCCTAAAAACTTTGCAACTGGCGCAGTGAAGAAGGAGGAGGGAGATTAAGAATCGCCTCGACCTTAATAGGATCTACCCGGATCCCTTGACGTGAAACAATGAAACCTAGAAGGCGGCCAGATTCTATGCAAAAGATGCATTTATGAGGATTTAAACGAATGCGATAGAACCGACAATGAATGAAAATTGCTCGAAGATGAGTGGGGTGATCGACTCGGCGTAAAGAATGAGCTGGTAAATCGTCCAAATAAGGTTGAACGATATGCTTGATATCGTGAAACGCATAAGACATAGCACGTTGAAACGTTGCACCTGCATTCTTAAGACCGAAGGGAAGTTTCCTATAGGCGAAAGTACCCCAAGGACAAATAAAAGCATTTTTATGTTGGTCCTCAGGAGCGATGTTAATTTGATTATAGCTGGAGAATCCATCCATGAGAGAAAATATTTCACTGTCGGCACAGTCATCGACGATCTGGTCGACAAAAGGGGTTGGAAAGTTGTCCTTTGGACAGGCTTTGTTAATATCCCGATAATCAACACAAACACGTATACTACCACCTTTCTTATCAATCGGTACAGGGTTGGAAACCCATTCTGTCAGAGCCACGGGATACATAAAACCGGCTTTGAGAAGTTTTTCAACTTCAAGTTTGATAGCTGCCGCTTTACGTGGATGGACTGGATGAAGGCGCTGCCAGACTGGTTTAGCTCCGGGGTATGTATTTATCTCATGCACAACAATGGCAGGTTCGATACCTGGCATATCTTTGTAGCTCCAGGCAAAGATGTCACGAAATTCTTTGAACAGAGCAGTATAGGTGACAATTTCATCCGGAGAACACGAAGCTCCAATGTGAACATTTTCAACTATCCCAGGTTTAACTAATATATCAATGGGTATCATGGGATAAATATTACTGAGGTTCCCTTTGGCAAACACATCATGTGTAGATCCGAGAACGGTCGATATGACTACAACGGTTGACGGAGTCGAAATCCATTGGTAATTCTCTAGAGTGTGTTGTTCCAGAAACAGTATGGAACGATGATGCCCATCGTCCCAAGGAGTGTCTTCCATGACAGACATGATCATTTCGTCAGTGGGAAATATGACATGGAAAGGATCGAGAGACAACTCATCAAGAGAAATAGTAGAAGGTGTTGCCGATTGAATGGCTTGATAAGCAGACTCAACCGGACTTAACGACATGACATCGCCGAAACGAGTATGATCTCCTGGATCAGGGACTATCCAAGGGTCAAAAGACACAGGAAGCTCATGAGGTACAACAGAATCATATTAATAGAAGCAATTGACGGGCGTGGAATATCGGGTGGAGGTGGTATGGGGAAAGTGCCCATTAACGAAGAGTCTTTTAAAAGGCCGACACCGACATTCTCGTAACCCGGTGGGGTTTTAGCTATAAACGACACATTGCCAGTACGAGTATCAGAATTAAAGAAGGCAAGTTGATCAACCGTAACAACTTTTCCCTGATGAGGAAATCACACGACACGGAAAAGCGTTGACACAATAGCGCGCATAGAATCTATCCAACTACGACCAAGTAGAAGATTATAATCCAGGGGAGCATTGAAAAATTCCACTTCAACTTAGATTGTCTTACCTTCTAGAGTAACAGGAAATGACGAAAGAACACCGTAAGGCTTAAAACCAGAGCCATTGAAGGCTTTCAAAGTATTTTGTGATTCATTTAAAGGAGGAGAGTCGATGGCTTTCCAACAAGCGAAAGACATTACACACGTAGAGGCACCCTCATCGATAACAGTTCAAAAAATATTCTTGTCGGCGACAACAACTTGTATCTGAAACGCAAGCTGAGGGGGAAACCTTGGAATATGATATTCCAATTCAAAGACTATTAAATTCATATCTGTAGGATCAATTCCACCTATAGCTTTCAACAGATCCCTTCGTTGTGAAGGAAAAGACTGAAGGACTTCAAGGGAAGACATCGTTGAAGGTGCTTGGGCCAGATCTTCGACAATGATATAGTTCTGGGCCGCACGAGCATGAGGATTGAAGGTCGATTTCTTAACGACACCTTTTGGGGGTGGTCGTAGAACTGTATCAAGGCTCGGTCGTTCGAGATGAAGAGGACCGTTCGTAGGCGGAGTCGGTGGAGAGGGTTGAACCAGAGTAGGAGGTAAATCATCAACCTTCTCCTTAGATGGAGTATAGTCTTTGTCTCTAGTCGTGAGTGCAACATTATTTTTCGTAGAATCACCGGTACACATCAAAACATATGATGTCGTAGAAGTAGAGGGTTGGTCATGAATGACCAATGAGGCCTGTTTCTGATATGGGAAGGGTTGGGACAAGACTGCCGACGTATATGGTTTCGTAGTTCCTTGAAGGAACTTAGTAACCTCAGCACGTCGAGGAAAATCCTTCGTGTAGTGATCATCACCACAGATAAGGCAAGGGTACCGTGGTTTTCGCTTATCCCGATCTTCAACAGGAGGGGCTTTAGTTTTCTCAGTTTGATTATTATTTTTACTCTCCTTATTCTTACCTCTTCCTTTCTTTGATTTATTTTTACAGGTCGGTGTAGATTGAACAACGTTCACCTCGGAAGTTTTACCAGTGGAAGCGGAAGGAGACAGAGCATTTTGAACATTAGAAGATGTAGACTTAGGGGTTGTATTTGAAACAGAATGTGAGTGGGTATGAGCAGTACCAATCAGACCATCAGCTGCATGCGAGGCAACTGGAGAAGTTGAAGTGCTGTAAGTACCAGGACGAGGTAATTCAGGTAGCAGATCATAAAGTGTTCCCGTTTGCGAATAAACGATATAAAGATATTGAGCCCGACTTATAGCCTACTCCTCCGTAACAACACCACCCATAGCAATGTCTTTACCAATTTCATTCACGAAGGATTTCGTAAACCATTCTTCCAATAACTGATCTGGGAGTTCAAGTTTAATAAGACGTCTTCTCCTCCGCCACTCATGGATATGATCCGATATATGAGTGCCTTTGGTTTGTTTAAAGGAAGTTAATATCTCAATCCCAGTATCGTAACGAATCGGTAACTGGTAATGTGTGAGAAAATCCATAGCTAGGGTGTTGAAATCAGAAAAGAATCCTCGTGGCAATTCAATATACCACTTCGTAGCCGAACCGGTAAGGGTTCGTTGAAAAAGACGTAGATGAATGGAGTCATCCATCAACGAGTTGGACGAACACCATAAATGAAAAGTCATGACATGATTATTTGGGTCCTCTCCCGCCTTTCCATCGAATTTCAGAATATCTGATGGAAGCTTAGCAGGAATAGCAGGCCATTGGGGAGAGTGACGAATAGGATAATTTAGAATCCTAGACAAATCTGGAAAATCCAAGATAGCAAGAAAAGGTAACTATCGGTTTACTTGTGGGTATTGATGGCTTTGGGGTGGAATCCCTGTCGGAAAACCAGTAGGACCATAAGCAGACTGTCCGTAGAGGGAATACCCTGGCTGAGTCGATGGTGGCCGGATAGGATAGTAACCCCAAGGATTGTAACCTTGAGTTTGAGTAGGGACCTGAGGTTGAGTAGTTTGACCCTGACCCCAAATAGGATTAGGTATACCTGGATAAGGTTGGCCGATAGTAGGGGTGGGTTGCTGCCCCCCAGCATTTTGAGGAAAGTTTTGTAGAAGCTGATTCCAATACTGGGCCAATTCAAGAGGTATATTTTGTCCAAAAGGTGAGGTTGGTCCCCCTATCATAGGTATAGTTCCACCGGGAAGTTGTGTTCCAACCGTAGGTTGCATAGTAACTGTGTTGTGCCCGGGAAAAGGAAAAGGAACCGTACCACCCTGTCCACCAACAGGAATCTGTGGGTTTGGTGCAACAGTCGGGATAGTGCCACTAGGATTAGGATTGCCTGAAGGAAACGAAGGGAGTGTCAGAATAAAACCGGGAATAGGATGCCCAGGAAAAGGAGGACCACTTGGAGAACCAGCTGGGGTTTGCGGAGGTGTTGGATTAGAAGCATTCAACAAAGAATTCAATGCATGATAACCGGGTGGTAGTGTCGGGTTGACATCAGGTATTCCCTGGGTATTGATAGGAGCAAGAGTAGTTGCAATAATTCCGGTTTGGACGCTCATAGTATTCGTGAGGTGGGCCATCTCGGGAGGGAGAACAAATCGATAAGTGGTAGTCTCTGGTGTATTTTTTGTCTCAGAAGACACTGGAGGGTTAATTTCGTAGACAGGGGGTGACTCAGTACCGAAAAGGGCTCGTCGAAAATCACCCGACCAAAAAGGATCTTGGCCTACTACACCGGGAGAAGGCTCAACAGTTGATTCATAAGATGTAACAATGGCTTCGTCAGAAGAATTTAATCGCACAACAGGTCGTTCACCACGACGAATGCGATAGTCCTCTCTAGTATTGGTAATTCGAAAATATTCTAGAGAGTCAGTTCGGTCTACCTGTGGAGGTGGTGTAGTGACAACTGGAACGTCACTTGTTTCCCCGTGTGGTGGAGTAACCACCGGGACTTCAGTTTGATGGGGAGAACCCTCAGGTATACCGGTAGGAGAGGGTTGAGTATCGTCCAGATGTTCTGGAGATAAACCTTGCATTCTACGTGAACGTCGTGGGGGAGAAATTGTAAACAAATGACAAGCTCCACAAAGAAATTCCTATGGTTAACTTCGAGAAACAAAGAGCACACGCTAGTAAACAAAATCTAGGAAGCAATCACCAAGCAAACAATACCTTCTAATTTCGAGGCCACTAGTTGGTGATGAAATCCAACGTCGCAACAACGAGACGAGAAGGGGCGGGGCTAGGGTGGAAAAGTTACGCTGACAACCTGCGGATCTAGGGAGATCGGTTTGTGTCCGCACTTATGGATTAATCCTAAAACAAAATTGGCAACTCCACTGGGGAACACACACTTGCTCATGCATGAAGAAGATCAACCACTTTTGATAACCTTGCTAGTGTCTCTAGCTACTATAGCATCAGTCCTTCATACAATCTTCCACTAATTCTCCAATAAATCTCTTGCTAGTTTGCTTCTAACTTTTTCCATGAGAATCCCATCAATTTATAAGGGAGAATATATTAGTTACTAGGATAGGAATGATCCCAAAATATCAGGAAAGCTAGTATTTAGATAACCATTCGAATGCCATCTCATCCTTCTAGAAGATTCCCTTCTAGAAGGTTCGAGATTTTATCTTTTTCCCTTCTTTAGAAGATGTTCGCACCCTAGCAGTTAGGTACAGTGTGAACCTCTCACACCCTGTCTTAAGGCAGCCTGCGAGAATCATGCATTCTCGCAGGCAAATGTATAGGTAGTCTGCAAACCTTCCTTAAAACTGTGATTTCTGGAAAGAAACAAAGGCAACTTTTCACAGGAAAGAGTTCTAATGAAGAGCCTGAGTTCATCATAATAATTACATCATCATGACGACCAAATTTATGGATAACAATCTTGGCCACCGATGATTTTTTTGAGAGACATTCATCAGTGTTGTTCTAGGGGATTTTGTGGAAATCACACCACTTTCCAGTGTCCTTCTTTGTATTTCTGTTACCCTTATTTTCTCATGGCTTGGACTAGTTTTCTAGAGGCTAGTTGTTATGGTCGTATTTACCATACTTTGGTTGTTGTGGATTTCTAGACCCAAACTCTCATTTGTTCTGGTGCCTAAATTTCTACTCGATTTTCACAACATATCGATAAGCATTTCCTAGTGATGAGATGTTCAGAAAATCCATTTTGGTTTGGATGTACCTATGCAGATCCCTACAGTATTTCAGAACTAGATGTCACTCAGATTCTTTGATACCCATCTTGGTGCGCAAGGTATGGAAAGTATTTGTAAACTCCGACAATTTTTGGCTCCTCTCTTGCCGCAGTGTGGTCCATCTCATGTACTAGTTGTCATAGTTACCAACAAGGTAATATTGTTCCTTGACTACATCCACAAAAAATACCAAGTGGGATCGACGCCATATATTCTAAACTCCTCTATAGAAATTTTATCCCAGTAAGTTTCCCACCAATTTTTGACATGGGGGAGATCCTTAAGGAGTGCGAAGGTGGTCTTTTCTCGATCAGAAAAATTGTGAACAGAGAAATAACCTCCTAGTAGATTTAAACATTTCTCTAGGGCATTCGAATCTATATGACCTTAAAATATGGGAATATCAAAATTAACTCGTACCTTGAAATGAGAGGTTCCTCCAAAGTGGTCGCTTGATGAATATGCCCCTTCTATTATCGACATACGTTGAAGGATGTGAGAACAATTCTCCATCATTTTGTCCCTCTGTTGCATGAGAGATTGATCAAGAAACATATTAATAGATTAATTTTCTCTATCATTTTTATTTTCTTCTGCCATGGAGGGTTTCTTGGGCATGTGAGAGCAATTTTCCTCAAGGGATACAAGTTCGAGACCCAACTTGCTATACTTGGGCCTCGTCAGGGGCATGCACTAAAAGATGATCAAGAGAAGTCTACTCTGACACCACTGATCAAGATTATTTTCGGTAATAATCCTTGATCAAGAGCAGTCTTTCACTATTTATTTCTATAGTTTTATACAGTAATACATAATTTCTATTAATGAGTGAAATGTATAAAACTGTAGAAATAAATAGTGAAAGACTCGCTAGAATGGTGGAAGCTTATATCTGAGAAGAGATGTGATGGCTATTCTCATTCACAAGAATTTGGATGTTATAATGAGTCTCCAAAGGCCTTTTTATCATAAATAAAATCCAAAACCCTAACCCCGGAAGATGAAAATCCAATGGTTTTGTGGACCCTGTTTTGGGTAGTTTGGTGTATCAACTTCCTAGGGGCGTAACTTTGGAATACAATCTCCATTTGGGGTGCACGATATCTCGTTGGAAAGGTATCGATAAGGAGATTGATTTTGTGGGATCAATCAAAGGATCCGACAATAATTGAGGTTCTTGACCATGAAAAAACGTCGTATAGGCCCTCAAAATGGCCTCGGAAGTTTGGGACCTGAAAAAATGCTAAAAATAGTAAGTTTCCATAAAAATATTTTGATCCAAATGGAATAGGTGGGTGGCCACCGATTTCCAACTAGATCATAGGAACATATATGACCAAGGTTACTCTGACACAACCACTTGCAAGTACATCTCTCTCCTCACATGTGTTGGGTAATATTCCTTCTTCACTAATCCCACATATGCACATACCAAGTGCTTTATGTGGTTGTCCCATCGGTCAGATGGCCAATAGTTAAATTTCTTATACAACCATAATTAGACAATCCACTCAACCTACATATCCAACTTTACAAATGGGGATTTATTCTATACCCTTCATTGGAATTCAATCTTTATCTAGAGGGAAACCTTTTTCTTAGGGTAAACCCTCAATTATGAGGAAAAATTCTATTTAGGGGAAACAACAACAAACCCGGGGACAAGCCTCTCATGCAGGTCCTTCCATTCCCACTACTACTAGACTGTATCCAAGAAAACCATATACATGAGTTTCAAATCCTTTATGGGGTCAACCTATTCCAACGGGAATTAATCAACAAGAAACTTTACCCAATCAATCTATGATCCCCATGATTCAAAGACAATATCCCCCTAAAACACAGTATATGGGAGGTCCATCGCGACAATCGTAATACATGGGAAACCATCAGGTCAACCACAATACATGGGGGGACCATTGGTTCAACCACAGTACATGGGGGTACCCTCAAGTAAGCCAAAATACATAGGAGGACCCTCTAGTCATCCACAATACATGGGAGGACCATCTAGTTTTTCCATCTTGTCACAACCTCTATATGGTCCTACTAGTGTTCCTATGTCACATGGTTACTACCAGTATGCATAGGTTGTTGGGTATGTGTTATATTCTTTGCATGTGTGTGTGTGGGTGCGTCGGATTTGACAATTGTGTCTAACGATCCCTCTAGTAGTTCTCTTTGTGTCATGTGCACTAGGAGCTTTCCTAGGGGGGTCCCAGGGGGGGGGCAGGTATGCCCCCCCTGGTTACACGGATTTTTCTATTTTTAGTGGTTTTATAAATTAATCTCGGATTAAGGGATTAGGGTTTTGGTATCTACGGAATACCTAAAAACATTGTATATAGTTTGCATGGTGAATGGTGAAATTCGATATAATGAATATAAGAAAGGTTTTCTCGGTTGAGGGTTTCCGGTATAAAATCTCTATGTACTCTGTGTATGAGCCATTGATTAAATTATGTTTTTCTTAAGAATCTATATGCATTTCTTTATTTCACAGGTTTAAAAATTACATGTGGTATGAAAGCTCGTTTTTGGATTCAGAGGGATGCCTTTGTTGTTGAGGGTTTGGCTTGGTCTTGATAGATCAAGGTTATCTGGGGTCTGTGATAAACCTGGGTTTAGTGGGAGCTTTTGCAGTGGATATTCGAGTATAGAAAGAGGAATGGAAAGCTCATCTAGAATCAAGATAGAGAAGTTCAACAGTAAAAACTTTGAGCTATGGAATCTCAAGGTGGAGGACCTTTTTGTAGACAAAGAACAATGGATCGTTGTGGATCCTGGTAAACAGCCTACTAGTACACCGTCTACTATCACATAGGTTACTGGTACACAACCTACTAGTACACAAACTACTAGTACACCAGCTATTGGTATGTCGAAGGAAGATTGGGAGAAGTTGGACAGAAGAACAAGGAGTACTATTCGACTCTGCCTGGCAGATTTGGTTTTGTTGAATGTCTCGGGAGAATCTACAGCCAAGGAAATATGGGATAAGTTGGGGAATTTGTATCAATCAAAGTCCCTATTAAACAAGTTATTTCTTCAAAAGAAGTTGTATCATCTTAGGATGGAAGATGGAGATTTTG
>WSFP011425904.1:0-22268 GCA_009831015.1 Picea engelmannii
GGCAGGCCCCTTATAAATGGAGTAATAGGGGTACGCTACGACAGTTCCAAGAGGGTTATAAAATTAGAATAGGACATAGTATACTGCTATGGCAAGCCTAGAAGGGAGCGCATTAGAAGAAATAGAGATCCCCGTGTCAGTTCTAAAAGGATAAGAGGAATAGACGGACGGGTGCAAGAGAGTTTGGGATTAATGCGGGCATAAAGGCAGTGGGACCGGGAAAACTTGACCATAAATTAATAAATATAAATATAAAATTATTAAATATAAGTATAAAATATAAATTTAACTTACTCTTACCCAGTTTGTCATGTCATTGAGTTAATTTTGATCTCGAAATACGTGAAGGCTGCAATAACACTATAAAGTTATCAGCCAATAAAATGTAAGAAAATTCAGTTTTTTTTACATATTAAAAAATAAAATTTTGAGTTTGTTATGTTAAACATTAAGTTTTTTACAAAAATTGTAAAGTCAACCTAAATTAATAGAGTAGTCAAAGTGAACTCATCACTATGTATACTGCCTCGGAGGCAGTACAATAAGAGAGGGTTTAATTATTTAAAAAAACCTTTAAAAATAAAAATAATAAAATTCAACAAAAAAATGTCTAAAATAAAAAATATTCAAAAAATATTAAACTAAAACTTTAAAATTAAAATAAAAGATAAAAAAATTCAAAATATATATATTTTAAAAATAATATTTAAATGAAAACAAAACAATTTTAATAAAATCAATAACAAAAGAATAAAAAGAAAATTTTAAAACCAATTTTAAAATAAATTTCTAAACATATTTAAAAAAATAGAAAACCAAAATTTAAAAAATAAAGATAAAAACAATTGTAAAATACAAAAACTATCAATTTTAATTGAAACTAAAGTAAAAAAATAAAAATAAAATGCAAATATAAACAAATTTAATAACATTTAAAACAAAAATAAAAAAAATAAATACAATTTTGCAATTGAAATAACATAAAATTTTAATTGCCCAAACGGGTTGGATCCAATAGTGGAAAGTGATGAGTTTTTCATTGTTGGGCAAGGTTCAATTCTCGTGAAGGCTTTACCTGGAGCCATGGGGACACCTTGAGGTAGTGGTTGACGTGTGGTTGCACCCAGAGATACCATATTAAATGGTATCGTGACCCGTGCACACATAAGTGGATCAAAGCCCACTCCCATGTCCTTCAAATTTAGTCCCCGATGTGTAGGACAGTCGGTGATGGAGTGTGTTGTTAAGCCACTATGTGTTGAAAAGTCACCGTTTTGAAACCTGCAGGGACAAAAAATCCAACCATGGTAAGGGTTGGTGTGGCTCAGGCCGGGCGCGATCCCCGGGTGATTTTGATGACTTAGATGCCCCTAAGTCGCGGTTTCTCAAGCGAAAGGTTAATCCCGATGCCAAGAAGGTCCGGACCAATTAACAAACAAAAAAAAACATAAAATTTTAATTAAAATTAAAATCAAAATAAAAATTTAAAAACTTACAAACCTACATATTATTGGGGTGTCGTGGGGGGCGATGTTGGACATCGCCCTAGCACCCACGGGCTAAGCCCTGGTCCCATGGGGCCAAGGCTTAGCTCGTGGGGCCGGGCATCACCCCCCACGACACCCATGGCTCCCAACCATCTTGCGTGGGTTGGATGGCGTCGTGGGTGTTGTGGGCGGCTTAGCCCCTGGGGACTAGGGTGATGTCGAGCATCACCCCCCGCGATGCCCAACCATCCCATGTGTGGGCTGGTTGAGTGCCATGGAGGGTGATGTCCAACATCACCCCAGCCCCTAGGGGCTAATCCCTAGTCCCATGGGGCCAAGGCTTAGCCCCTGGGGGCTAGGGTGATGTCGGGCATCACCCAAGCCCCCACGGGCTAAGCCTTGGCCCCGTGGGACTAGGGCTTAGCCCCTGAGAGTTGGGGTGATGGTCGACATCACCCCCCATGGCCTCCCAAATTTGTTTGTTTTTTTATAAAATTTTATATATTTTTAACTTTTTTAATAAACAATTTCCCCCGGATGGGGTGACAAGTGGACAGAGCCAGAGGACAGATGGCATGGGGAAGCAATGGGAGTTAATAACCATGTTGTCAGCCTCCCATTCGTTATTTCAGAATGACCCACACTCAGCGGAGAGTTAAGGTAGTGCGCCTGGACAACTTCACAGGTTTAATGATCCCCCGCGTGAGCCAGATTGGGCATACTGTGCTAGGAACCAGGGCTAGGGAAGCCATCACCTCGGCTTTCATGGAAAGCCACCCTGTAAACTCAAGATGCACTATGAAGGCAAATGCCTTGGAGAATTCTCTCATTTTCACTCTGCAATTCCTCTTGCTCCTCGGATCTCTCGGGCTTTCTCATTGCAATCTTTCCCCACTAGTCCCTCCACCCTTCACCCTCACTCCACCGCAGGCCACCTCTGCAATCCCTCCACCATGTCAAGAGAGGGGGGGAAGTCCAGAAGAGGATCATTGTATTACAAAACCCTCTCTAGGTGCAAGAAACTCACCCCCTCCTAGTTAGCTCTCATACCAATTCGCACCTCTAGCCCCATGCATAATAGCTAGGGGTCGCCTTAGCTTCCCTCGTCATCCCCTCACATACCTCCTTTGATCCCTGGTAGTTGCCCAGTCGGAGAGGAGGTGCCACCTATGAAAGAGAGCACTCCTCTACTCAATTATCCTCTTGCCCCCCCCAAAATCCACCCACATGATTAGGTGTTTGGCACAGGCAGTTGCATTATGGAGGAAGAAATTCCCCCAAACAGGTAGGTGGAGGACCATACGACGAGCGCAAGCGAGGAAACGGAGGCAGAGACTCCTCTACTCTCCCCAAACCAACTCTCGGACGAGCACCTCCAAATCATTTTCGAAATTTGGCAAAAGCAGGATGACCAGCTGCACATTCAACGCATCCTCGGTTAGAGAATGGATATTTTGTTCGATGCTTTAGCGGATGCTCCAACGTGGAATCATTGCCCAACATGCGACCAAAATTTTGTCCCTGCCTACAACATCCATGGCAGCCCGAGCTTGCCCAGGGAATAACACCTCCAAGTTTTTTGTTTGCTCTCCTTCTAGTTTTTTCACCTCTCCAAAGATGGGCATAATCAATGCCTTTCGACGCAAGCTAGATGGTCATGGCGACCAGTTTCTGATCATCGTTTTGTTCATACTATTTTGTTTAAGTTGTGACATGTCAAACTTTAAGCTTTTGATGAAAGCCACATGTTTTGGTTTCCCTTTTGTGGCAGAACAGGTGGCTATAAGATGGCAGTGTATAAACATAAGCATAAATTAATACAAGTATCTTACTTTATTTACAAAAAAAATAAAAAAATAAAGTGTAATTTTATGTTTTTTTTTTTTAATTTTAATTTTGTAGTTTAAATGTTTTAATTTGTTTTTTTTAATATATATTTTTAATTGTTTTTTAAACCTTTCTAAAGTTTTTGGGCCATAAATTTTCTATTTTACCCTTTTTTGTATTTTTTTTGTCGTTTTAACTTAGTTTATATATTTGTTTTATTTTTTGGTTTTATTTTTTCCTCTTTAGTTTTTTAAGTTTTTTTTTTAATTTTTTTTATTATCTAAATTTGTTTTTTAATTTTTTTAATTTCAATTTTTTTTATTTTTCTTAGTTTTTAATTTATCAAAAAAAAATGAATTGTATTTTTTTGCTAAATATTAAAAAATAGTGTTATTTAACTACAATTTTTTTCTATGTATTGAAGTAAAAGTAAACAATGTGTTAAAAATGATGTTTTCCACTATATTTTAAAAGTATGGAGTAATAAATTAATTATGGAGACACAATTATATGAAAAATTGTAACTTCAAAAAAGTAAATGGTAAAAAATATTTTTAAGATTGAAAGAAGCATGGAAAAATGACTAAAAACACCGTTGAATAAAATTTTTTTGAAAAATTTGAAAATAGATGAAAAATAAGCATTTAAAAAAAATGTGGAAACATTATGGATTGAAAAATTTAAAATATCGAAAAACCACCTATAAATGGAGAGGGGGTGCTACGGGTAGCCCCATTTTTAAAAACGGGGTAAAAAATTGGACCCCCCAAAAAACGAAAACTATGTAGAGTTCTCATTAAGTTGGTAACTATGTTTAAAACAAGGCTAGTCAAACGAGGCAAGTCTCGATCGTGCAAGAACCGTAGCAAAGGAAATTTCTCCAACAAGCCAACTAAAGTAGAAATGGAGGCCATGGAAGTTGCTTTAAGGTATCACATGAGGTACCCACCCAACATTAAGGAAGAGATAGAGTGAATTGCAAAGAAAATAAGAAGTGAGGCAATATCTCATCTAATGATATAAATGTTGAACTCATGGAATGGATACCAGACACGGGTTTCTCTTGTAGCAGAGATAGAAAGTATTAAATTGACCTTTATTGGGACACAAAATCCATTATTATTAAGGTAATTGAAGAACAAGTTATTCAATAGAAATTCAGTCTCGAGAAAATAGATTTCTTGGACCAAAAATATGATGCATTAGTGAAGACAATTTGAGATATGGAAGCAATGGGGTAGGAGTAGAATCAAGGGGACCAAACCCTAGTCATAGAGCCCCCTATAGACAACAACCATGCCTTCATATATGTGGGCTCAATGTCTGATGTTGAGGACTAGGTGCCTTGTTATCTAAGCCGTAGGCTAAACATTCTATGAAGTGACGATTTTTTCGGGGACATTTTCCCGAAATTCGATGAGAAATTGTTAGATTCGTAGATTTAAGTGATTATATATGTATATTCTGAGTGTCCCAGGGGTTTTTCAGCATGATGAATCCATTTCTGCATTCATAAATGGATTTTGAACAATAAAAAATAGTGATTCGTGTAAATTTATATCGTCGGATTCCGACGAAAAAACCATTTCATAGAACAACTAGACAACGCCATTATCTAATCTCAACTCTCTTTTTTATTTTTTATTTTATGCTAAATATTAGGAGAATTTTCTCCCTTGTTCTAGACCCTAAAAAAATGTTGGTTAACAATTTTTTTGACTCAAAAACACCATATGTAATTATTATATGGTTATAACTAGATATCCTAAGATAAATGGTCACATGGAGGATATGAACAACTTTGATATTATTAAAGTCTATCACAAGCAAACTAATTGAATGTTTGATAGTTAGTCAAGTAAGCATGCAATTTTTTTTGTATAATGTATTGTAACTAATCTTACCAAAAAAAAATTATCAACTTAAACAATAATAAAGTGGTCTGACTTACAAGAGACCTGGTGGAAAGGGAAGGGATAGACCTCACAGACATACTGGAGCAATGGAAAAGACAGGGAGTGGACAATGTACCAATAGAGCAACTAGACCGCATCCATTACTTGTTCGTCCTAAGGGAGGAAGCCAAAGCTAGAGGCCAAAAACGAGCACACGAGGAGATTGGACACCTAGGAGTCAAAGCCGGTGAGGTACAACCACAACTCTCACCCAAACAGACGCAGAGGAAAAAAGGCAGGAAATCCAACAATGTAGCCCTGCAGGAGCTTGGAGTGCTACTGATAAACTCGGGTAAGATAAAAAAACTCTTCCCCAACTCCCCCTCGCATGTTTAAAATGAAGGTTATAACATGGAATATAAGAGGCCTAAACAGCCCAAGAAAACAATGAATCCTTAGGAATAGATTAAAACAGGAACAACTGGATCTCTGTTTTATCCAAGAGACCAAATGTAATACAGAAAAAATGGACACAATTAATCAACAACAATGGCGCAAGTACAAGATGGTGGCCATTGGAGGCCACCAAATGGCAGGAGGCATCCTCACCTTGTGGAACCTACAAGTACTAAGCCTAATAGCAGTGGAAGCGACAAGGCATACCATTATGGTCCGCATGAAAATCATTGGGAACACAGAGGAGATTTTATGCACTAATGTGTATCGACCCCAGGCGCCAGAAGATAGGAGGGGAATGCTATGTGATCTAGCAATCCTCAAAAATCGAGCCAACAACCTCCATTGGATCATAGATGGGGATTTCAACATCATCACGTCACTCGCGGAGAAAAAAGGATGGACAAGAATATTGGATAGAGATGCAGAGGAATTCTCAAAATTCATAGACACAACAGAAATGGTAGATATGAAAACCAAAAATGGTCATTTCACCTGGAATAATAAGCGAATGAGCCAACATCAGGTAGCAACTAGACTCGACAGATTCCTAGTGTCAGATTCAGTCATTATGCAAGGGCTAACCTTAGACTGCAACATCCTTCCATGGGGGGGATATGATCATTGGCCAATGCAACTAGAAGCAGGCTTCCAGACCACACCTAAGAACAGACCCTTCATATTCGAGAAATTTTGGTTGGAACACCCGACTTTCAAGGAAAATATCAAGCAATGGTGGAGTGAAGAGAAACCAGAGCAAGGGACAAGGATGCTCAAACTCTACAAGAAACTAAAATATATCAAATATAGGATCAAGGAGTGGAACAAGGACACCTTTGGGAATACAATCCAAGCGAAGAAAAACATAGAAGAAAAAATAAAAGAACTCCATAAAACCTGCATTTTGGAGGGCTACAATGAGGACAGGAAAAAAGAGGAGATCCAGATGACCCAGGAATGGGATGAAAGGTGCCAACAGGAATAAACTCTCTGGAGACAAAAGTCCTGGATCAGATGGCTAAAGGAAGGGGAAAGGAACACCAAGTTCTTTCATAGAACAACCATGGCCAGAAGAGCCCATAACAAAATCTTGAAGATAAGGGACCCGAATGGACTAGAAAGAGAGTCCGACAAGGACATTGAAACAATGCTGGTAAACCACTTCCATGGGATCGCCCAGGAACCCAATCTGGATAGAACGGAGGCCATACAAAAGGTGACCCAGTACATCCCTCACCTGGTAACAGAAGAACAAAACAAAAACTTGATTAAACCCATTGCGGAGGAAGAAATAGACCAAGCACTCCAGGAAATGCCCAATGGAAAAGCTCCAGGCCCAGATGGGTTCACAACGGATTTTTTCAAAGCTTATTGGGAAGTCATCAAATAGGATGTCTACACGGTAGTAGAAGACTCTAGAAGGTCAGCCTCCATCCTAAAAGCACTAAATGCTACTTTGATAACACTCATCCCCAAAGAAAATGAAGCCAAAACTCTCGATCGTTACAGATCAATAGTGTTGTGCAATGTGGTGTATAAGATAATTTCCAAGGTTATAGCCAACAGACTGAAACCACTACTACCCACATTGGTGTCGCAAGAGCAAGCAAGGTTCGTAGAAGGAAGGAAAATAATGGACAATATTATCCAAGCCCGTGAACTGATCCACACCCTGAAGCTTCATAAAAGAGGGGTGATGATAATACAATTGGACCTAGCGAAAGCCTACGACAAAATCAACTGGCACTATATGGTCAGAACCCTGGAATCCTTCGGCTTCACCCAACACTAGATATGATGGATAACCAACCTAGTATCCACAACAAGCTTCTCTCTACTAGTAAACGGAGCCCCTGCCAAACCCTATTAGCCCACGAGAGGCATCAGATAGGGAGACTCGATGTCCCCCTTCTTATTCATCTTAATGATGGAAGGACTCGATCGAAGCATAAAAAGCGCAACCACAACAAGGGAAATAAAAGGAATCAAACCTTATGAGAATTGTCCAACTTCCACACACCAACAATTCGTGGATGATACCTTACTTCATGGCATGCTCACGGTCAAGGAAGCGGAAGCCTACAAACGATTCTTAGATGAGTTTGGGGAAGCCTCGGGGGCTGAGATAAACTAGTCCAAATCAATGATCTTCTTCTTTAACACCAACCCAACTATCCAAAGGAATTTATCCAACATCTTGGGTTTTGAACGCAAAACCCTCCCAGCCAAGTACTTACGCATCCCCCTGACAAACAAAGCCTACAAGATGTCAACGTGGGAAGAAATAGTCAACAAGCTTTAAGACTAGGTAAACAATTGGACTTACAGATCCCTCAACTTGGAAGGAAGACTCATCCTAACCAAGTTGGTTCTACAAGCTATCCAAACGTTTATGATGTCAGTCTTCCTAGCCCCCAAGGGAATTTTACAAAAAATAAGAACCATACAAAGGGAATTATTGTGGCGCGGAGCGGAAACAAGGAAAAAATGGGCACTAGTGGCTTGGGAGAAGGTGTGTAAGCCAAAGAGCAAGGGAGGCCTTGGGCTACACGACCCACAAGTAACCAACGACGCCTATGGGGTGAATCTCTGGTGGAGATGGGTCAAAGAAACGACCACGCCATGGGTTAACCTGTGGAAGGAAAAGTATGCCCCAGATATTAGTAACTAGGACAGAATCTGCTTTAGAGGCACCAAGGAGGGTTCAACCATCTGGAACTTAGCATGGCACAACAAGACCTGGATCCAGACACACATCGTTTGGGAAATAAGGAATGGCAGAACCACTAGACTTTAAGAGGACGCTTGGCAACAGGAACCCAAAATGGAACAACTTGGTCGGGAGGAACTCCAACAGGAGATGATGGCGCAAGGCAAAACCTGAGTTTACCATTACTGGAAACAAGAAGTAGAGCGCAACAAATGGAGAATATCGAACACTCTCACCCCACATACTCGAGACCAGACCACAACAACAGTTAAAGAAGTGGAAGAGGAATTTGGGAGAAGGAAAATTGCAGTCACGGAAGGAAATGGCCAGCTAAGATGGGGGCACAAAGATGGAGGTGATTTCAATCTTAAAGAAGTACGCCACTACATAACAAACCAGAATCAAGAAGTTGCGACATATCATTGGGACAAGCTCTGGAATAGCCCCCAATGGCCAAAAATAAAAATATTCCAGTGGCTAATACTACACAGTCGAATCCTAACTTGGGAGAACCTAAAGAAGAGAGGTTTCATAGGCCCTTCAACATGCCACCTATGTGAAGAAAAGGAGGAAACAACGAACTATCTCTTGGATGAATGTCCTTACATAGCAGAGTTATGGGACTGGGAGACAAGCATTTTTTGTCAGTCTAATAGGGTTAGAGGAAACATTTCCGCAACTATAAATACCTGGGAGGAAAACTATAGCGACAACGAAGAGGTGAATCTTTGTTGGACCCTCACCCCCAGCATGATCATTTGGGCAATTTGGAAGGAAAGGAACCGACGCATCTTCACGAACCAAAGTTGGACGGTTGGAAAGATCAAGGAAACAGTAATAGCCATGATAAGGAAACGGTACAGAGCCGCAACCTTCGAACAGGAGGAGCGCAAATCACTAATCGAGATCTCATAATTCTAGAGGCTTTCCAAGTGAAAGGAAGACACAACCCCAATCAGGTGAGACGGATGTCGCAACTAAGTTTAGGCGAGCACAACTGGAAACCACCACCAGAGGGCTCCCTCAAGCTAAATTTCGACAAAGCGTCGAAGGGAAACCCAGGACGGACTGGTATGGGGGGAGTAATCAAGGACAATAAAGGAAGAATTATCCGACTGTACACAGGAAGTTTAGGGAATTCGATAAACAATGTTGTGGAATTTGGAGCATTGGAGACAGGTTTGGAGATACTACACAGGGAAGGAATGGAAAATGTAATAGTGGAAGGCGACCCCATGCTAGTCATAAACACAATAAGGAAACTCAAAAACGACACCAAAGTGGGAAAAATAAAAAGGCACTATCGCTTGGCATACTATCTGCAGAAGATTCATGAGCATCTACAGAAAGGGATCACAATGGAGTTATTCTGGGTCCGCAGGTCAGCAAATGGACCGGCGGATATAATTGCTAATGAAAGGGGCCGATAGGGAAGGATCAAAATTGGATGCCACATGGATTAGCATCCCAAGTGGCCAGTTTCAGATAGACTATACCCATCTAGCGACAAAGGACTACGACGACAGTCGAAGTACGGGTGACCACATCGAGGCTAGAGACACAGAATTAAATGAAGGGCAAGTAGGATCGAGGCCAAATCTATCAGGTCACCTTTTAAACACAAGTTACAATGCAGATCACAGTCACACCACAAGAAGGGGTACAATACCAAGGTGTCAATAGAAGGAAGTACAGGGGTTGGCCGTGGGAGAATGGAAAGGGTAAGCCACAACTGGTAAAGGATGAAGACCAAAGGGATAGGCTGACAATAGGCATGGGTACACCTCATCTACACCCAGATCCCGAGGGAGGAAATGATTGGAGGACAACGTGTAAGGAAAAAGATTGGCGTTGGAGCGACGACAGAGCTCCCAAGCGCACACACTAAAAAACAAAGATAAAGGACCGAAATATACGCCTTTACAGGAGACAAATGATTACCTGGAGAAGACCACCCCCGGGGAAACTCTATGAAAGAAGAAGCATCAGGGATAGCGATGGACCAACTAGCAGTAAGTCCAGAGACCAGGAAGGGGAGAGTAGTAGCAGAGAAAGAAAGCACTAAAGAAGCCATAGCTTACAAGAAAATATAGTAAGAACAAAGAACACCCAGAGTAAGAGGGGACCCCAGGGGGAGGAACTCCTAATAAGCGCTTGGAAGATCACTAGGATGGAACAAGCGGCTAGAGAGGCCAAAGGCACCTTCCTCGAGAAGGTAGATACAAAGGGTAAAACAATCATCGACAGATGGGAGCAGGAAGTCAACACCAAGCGCCAGGGTAAAGCTTGGGGGGAACTCATCCAAGAAGCAGATGGGTTAAGGGACACAAGGGCTACACAGGCCAGGAAAACCCTCTACCACAAAATAGTGGAGGAATCCTGGCGTACAAAAATGCTAATATGCAAGTTGAGAGCAGAAAATAACGAGACCAGCAGGGTGGAAAACCGAGTCCGCAAGAAGGAAATCATAGAAATCCTAGGCCGCCTCAGTGACCTGGAGGCCAGCGTAAGAGGCATAGCAGAGAACCAGAGGAACCAAGGAGAAAAAATAGACCGACTGGCTGGCCAATTCCAACTCTACCTTCGCTATGTCCATCACATGGACATCACTCTAGCAGACCGACACGGAACACCAGCCAACATCAGAAGGACGCACACGGTGGAGAAGAAAAAGGGAAATGAGGTAAGGAAGGCAGGAGATGAAAACCACCCAATCTATGTGGACTAGCGCAACACTAACTCAAGTTCATTTGCTTATCGGTATAGGACCAGTTCATGTTATATGCTCTCGCTTTTATGTATTTCAAATGGTATAGTTCTTTTTTCTTCTTTAAACGAACTTATGGAGACTGGGTCGGTTTCTCTAAGTGGCGACCCAACCATCCTACCATTAATGTAGATAGTGCAGCTTGGGAACCCCTGATCTTGTTTACTTTTTGGCAGATCAGGGGCCACCCCTTAACCTTTTTTATACAATATTTTACTTAGTAATATAGAATCTCAACTCACTAAAAAAAAATGGTCTGACTTCCATTCATCCCATTCATCAATAAATACTTGTAACAAGATTTTAAAATAATTATTCGAATGATAGAGTGTGTATAATGAAATTATAAAAACATAATAACACATACATTGGAAGTTATCAAATTAAACAATAATAAAATGGAATGGCTTCATTACCATATAAATACTTGTATAATCATTCAAATGATTACTCACTTATGTGATCAATGTTTATTTCACTTCCCACTCAACTTACTCTTCCATCTTTTGTTTTTTATTACATTAAGTTAATTTCATCCATCTTAAACATTTAACTTTATTTTGATATTTTCCCTTAATTTTTGACACTCACCTTGCCTTTAACTTTATTTTGATTTTTTCTCTTAATTTTTCATACTCACCTTGCTTTTGCCTTTTTTTTGGTTGGTGATTCTTCTTTACTTTCCCCTTCACCTTTAATCACATATTAGTGTTGTAAGTTACATTCACCCTCTCAAATAACAAAATGCTTATATAAAATGAAAATCTCTCAAATAACAAAATGCTTATATAAAATGAAAATAAAACATTTAAACATAACAAATTTGTAAACATAAAAAAAAAGTATTCTCCTTTAAATCATAAACATTAAATTGTAGTTTAATGAAAAACATTAAATTGTAGTTTATTATTATAAGGATTGCAATTCATTTGGTTATATAGACATGTCCATTCCTTGAGGTGAATGATACTTGTTTTTTTTGTAAGTTCAGGTACTAATCTATTAAAAATACAATATAGATACAGTAAAAAAAACACAGTGATTGTCTTTGAGAATGGAAAAAAATTGGGCATGCTTTTAGTGGGAAACCAGGCGAGGAAGAGACTTGAATATTCTACTTGCCCTTGATGGGAAACTAGGCGAGGAAGAGACTTGAATATTCTACCTGCCCTTGATGGGAAACCAGGCTTACAAAAACTTATAGATAATTATTTGTTTGCCTACTAACTTAAGACCATAAAGACTTGCAAATTCTAAATAAAAACCTGAAAAAATAGAGGCCTGAGCATCAAGAGTTTTTGTCGGTCATGATGGGGAGGGGGGATCATGAGGAATTTCTTCATTAACTAGGCATCCACCGAAATCTTTGTCGTTGTCACTAGAGTTGTCTGAACTTGGATCCTTAACCGAGAGGCCTGCGCTTTTGATGAAGGGAGCCATCAACGAACTATGCTTGCCTAGAGAAGTGGCCGCAACTGAATTGTTGGGAGCCTCCTGAGGTACCGATGTGCTAGGGCATGTCACAAAGGGGGGAAGACGGGTTTCGGGGGAGGGAGGAGTAGAGGGGAGAGGACGAGCAGTGGGGGAGCGGGGTGAGTGAGGCGAGCTGGGGAGGCTCGGAACGAAGACACCTGGGAGGCTGAGGAGGGTGCGAGAGAGAATTTTCTTAACCACCCATTAGTTCCGACGGTGCCTGGAGGTGCGACGGGATGCCAGGAGGGAGCCTGAGACCTCTTCTTCCCAATCATTGAGAAGTTATCGCAGTGAGACTGGAACCGAGCGATCATACCCGTCCTGGTTGGCCAGGAGGGGTGGGGGGGACTGTGGAGGCTTTCCCACTACGACCACTTCACCCCAAGGTGGGGGTGGCTTGCCTGCGAGGAGGTATGAGAGAGGAAATGAGTCTATTGGGTGTTGGGAGGTATGTATGTATTCTGCAATATAGATTGTGCAGCTCTGAGACATTTTCATAGGGACATTCATTTCATAAAGCATAGGAATAATTGCAGCCAATGTTAATAATGTCTCTATATCAGTTAATCGAAAGAGAATATCTTGAGCTTTGTCTACACTAAAGTGATGTTCATACATCACCCCTAATAAGGATTGGTACTCACTAAATAGTCTTTGAGCTTGTCCATTCAATGAGATCCATCTTGTATCAACATCTTTTAGTAGCTTTTTTCCATCTGTAACACCCTCAACAAATTTTTAAAACTCTTTAAATTGCTTGGGACTACGAAAAAAGTATGCATGAGTTTCACGTACAAGATCTTCAACTTTTGAAACCAGTGGAAACTTGCTTACTATTTTAAATGCAAGTTTCATTCTATGAGCCATACAATAAATACTAATCATAAATGGTGAAGCTGATAGTTGTAGTTTGACACAAAGGCCATTCCTTTGCCCTTGCATGAATGTTGCTTCATCTGCTCCGACACATACCAACTTTTTCGCAATCACTAAATGATACATACCACCAATTTCCTTCAAAGTCTTGATGACAAGTTCATAAATATTTTGAGTTGTATAATTCTCCCTCATTTTATGAATCCCAAGTAAATATGAATGCCTAACATGATCATTAACCATATAAATGCTCATGCAGATCCATAAAGTGTTATCAATTGTTGCAACTTCATCCAAAGACAATGAAAAAAACCTAGCATTTGAAATATTCTCTTTCAAATCATCCTTTTCTACTTGAGCTAGATATTTTTCCCATTCCCAACCACTCGTTACTGACCAATGAGAAGATGGAAAAATTGACACTTCAATAAAAGATATAAAGTTCTTGTAATCTGGAAAATCTGTCATAAGACGACCTCTAGATAAGACGTGAAATACAGTTCTTAATTGCATCGTCTTGGATAAAAAAATTATTTCCATCATCTTTCCAAATAGAGATGTGATGGTTCCTCCACTTGCCTCGAGTTTTCTCTTACTGATTAAGTATTTATTATATTTATCTTCGTATTTCACATGTCGACATTCCTTAGAAGATTTCCATTTGATAATAGATATCTCCTCACCATTTACAATTTCCTTATCATACACCTTTCTTGCATGCTTCTCTATTGTATCTAACTTCATCTGCAATTTTACTGTCTTTCCAAGTTTACAACTACATACAATGCATCTAACCTCTCGTGAAGCCTCTTTCTCATTTGTTGGAGGTATTGGTTCAATAAATGGAAATTTTGAGACCCAATCTGATTGGAATTGTCTCCCTATGTCCCATTGGCCTTTTTTCCTTTTCCGTGATTGTGAATGGTTTGTGTTGCCTTCCAAGGAAAAATATTCAACATTGTTATTGTCAATTTCTGGTGAAAGCATCTCAATTTGTTCACTAGAGGAACCTATTTCATCATTTATTATATGGATATTAGATGCATTCTTAGAAGAGTTGACATCTCCTTGACTATCACTGATGGGTTTCTCAAAAGAGCTTGAATCATGAAGAGAATTTGGGTTCTTGGATTGAGGATTTTGAAAGTAAGAAAATACATCCCTATGTTTTGATGTTTTCTTTCCATGATTGTTGTTTGACATCTCACTAAAATTTTCACAGTTAGAATTTTAAATCGATCTAGAAACCAAAACTTAAACCTGCATGAGAAAAATAATATAAAATTAGTCATCCATTTTGCAAGTCAACACAAATGCAAGAGATATATCAATTTTAAGAACTCAATTCTTCTCAACAAGTTACAAAACCAACGATACTTATCTAAAAATAAATCACTTCAGCATACACAGTATACAGAACTATTGATCTACTCCAATCATTGGTTCACTAACCCAAACAATCACTCATCATGACCTGGAGCCTCTGCTATCTTGGAGGGTCGAGGCTGGGTGGGCTCTATCACTGATCAGAATGACACTTGTGCGTAGAAACACACAAGCAATGAGCATTGGGAAACATGGTGTTGAAACATCGTGTTTCAACACCAGCTTGTGAGAATAATTCAAAAACTCCATTAGCTCAATTTTTTTAAAATAGAACTATTGATCTACTCCAATCACTAACCCAAAAAATCACTCGTCGTGACTTGAAGCCTATATTATCCTAGAGGTTGGGTGGGCTCTATCACTAATTAAGATGACACTTGTGAGTGGAAACACACAAGCAATGAGCATTGGGAAAACGGTGTTGAAACACTATGTTTCAGCACCAACTTGTAAGAATGATTTAAAAACGACCAGGTAATTTATCCAAACTACGGGTAACCTCAAAAACTTAAACACAGAACCACTGATATACTCCAATCACTAACCCAAACAATCACTCGTCATGACATGAAGCCTTTGTTATCATGGAGGCTAGGTGGGCTCTATCATTGATCGGGATGACACTTGTGCGACGTGCGTGGAAACACACAAGCAATGAGCATTGGGAAAATAGTGTTGAAACATTGTGCTAAAACATCGTGTTTCAACACCAGCTTGTGAGAATGATTTAAAAATTCTTAGTTAATTTAATAATTTATCCAAATTGTATAGTGTAGTCTGTGAGTAAGCTCAAAAACTGAAACACAGAACCATTGATCTACTCCAATTGGCAATCACTAACCTAAATAATCACTCATCATGACATGAAGCCTATGTTATACTAGAGTTTGGGTGGGGTTGTGGGCTCTATCATTGATCAAGATGACACTTGTGCGACGTGTGTGGAAGCACACAAGCAATGAGCATTGGGAAAATGATGTTGAAACACTGTGTTTCAACACTAGCTTGTGAGAATGATTTAAAAACACCCAGGTAATTTATCCAAACTATGGGTAAGCTCAAAAAATTAAACATGTTACACATAAATACTAATCTACTCCAATCACTCATCATGACCTGAAGCCTTTGTTATCCTGGAGGTTGGGTGGGCTCTATCACTGATCAGGATAATCCCTACTAGAATATGCACTTAATGATTACCTTGTTAGAATGTTTTAGGAATTCATAATTTAAACTTTGAAAGTCTTTTCGGTTTTTATCCTTAAAAATAAATCACAAAAAGCTTCCAAGGAAAAATATTCAACATTGTTATTGTCAATTTCTGGTGAAAGCATCTCAATTTTATCACTAGAGGAACCTATTTCATCATCTATTATATGGATATTAGATGCATTCTTAGAAGAGTTGACATCTCTTTGAATTTCACTGATGGGTTTCTCAAAAGAGCTTGAATCATGAAGAGAATCTGGGTTCTTGGATTGAGGATTTTGAAAGTAAGAAAATGCATCCCTCTGTTTGGATGTTTTCTTTCCACGATTGTTGTTTGACATCTCACTGGAATTTTCACAATTAGAATTTCAAATCAATCTAGAAACCAAAAGTGAAACCTGCATGACAAAAATAATATAAAATTAGTTATCCATTTGGCAAGTCAACACAAATCCAAGAGATATATCAATTTTAAGAACTCGGTTCTTCTCAATGAGTTACAAAACCAACAATACTTATCTAAAAATAAATCACTTCAGCATACACAACATACAGAACTACTGATGTACTCCAACATTGATTCACTAACCCAAGCAATCACTCATCATGACATGAAGCCTTTGCTATCCTGGAGGGTCGAGGTTGAGTGGGCTCTATCACTTATCAGAATGAGACTTGTGAGTAGAAACACACGAGAAATGAGCATTGGGAAATAGGGTGTTGAAACACCGTGTTTCAGCACCAACTTATGAGAATGATTAAAAAACGCTATTAGCTCAAAAATTTAAACATAGAACTATTGATCTAATCCACTCACTAACCCAAACAATCACTCGTCATGACTTGGAGCCTATGTTATCCTGGAGGCTAGGTGGGATCTATCATTGATCAGGATGACACTTGTGAGTGGAAACACACAAGCAATGAGCATTGGGAAAACAATGTTGAAACACCGTGTTTTAGCACCAATTGTGAGAATGATTTAAAAACAACCAGGTAATTTATCCAAACTGTGGGTAAGCTCAAAAACTTAAACACAAAACCATTGATCTACTCTAATCACTAACCCAAACAATCACTCGTCATGAGATGAAGCCTCTATTATCCTGGAGGATAGGTGGGCTCTATCACTAATCAAGATGACACTTGTGCGACGTGCGTGGAAACACACAAGCAATGAGCATTGGGAAAACGATGTTTCAACACCAGCTTGTGAGTATGATTTAAAAACGCCCAAGTAATTTAATAATTTATCCAAATTGTACAGCGTAGTCTGTGAGTAAGCTCAAAAGTTGAAACACAAAACCATTGATCTACTCCAATTGGAAATCACTAACCCAAACAATCACTCGTCATGACATGAATCCTCTGCTATCCTGGAGGCTGGGTGGGGTTGTGGGCTCTATCACTGATCAAGATGACACTTGTGTGACGTGCGTGGAAACACACAAGCAATGAGCATTGGGAAAACGGTGCTAAAAAATCATGCTGAAACATCGTGTTTCAACACCAGCTTGTGAGAATGATTTAAAAACACCCAGGTAATTTATCCAAAATGTGGGTAAGCTCAAAAACTTAAACACGTTAAACATAACTACTAATCTACTCCAATCACTAACCCAAACAATCACTCATCATGACTTGAAGCCTCTGTTATCCTAGAGGTTGGGTGGGCTCTATCACTAATCAGGATAATCCCTACTAGCATATGCACTTAATGAATGTCTTGTTAGAACGTTTTAGGAATTCAGAATTTAAACTTTGAATGTCTTTTTGGTTTTTATCCTTAAAAATAAATCACAAAAAAACTTAGGAAAATTGTTTTTCATTGAATAAAAATATGTTAGTTATATCTTGACATGGCGCTTCCAATATCATCCACAAAATAATTTTAGTCGACCAGATCAATGGTTCCCGCGATTTCGAAGTTCTAAAGTTGCGCAAGTATTAAACAAAAGAAAATTACAAAGGCACTTTGGGACTTCGCGATTTGGGAATTTCAAAATTCAAATTCAGAATGCCTATAAAAAAAAAAAAACTCAAAGTTGCAAAGCTCCAGAGTCCCAGCCTCCGAAGACAGGTTCTCGCGAAAATATTTTAAATAAAATCAGTTGATGAGTCACAACCCACCTGTCAAAAAATTCATTTTGGCTGACACGTGGCACTCTTTTTGGGCATTTTTGTCAGATCATCTGCATTTTTTAGGTGAGACATGTCACTCGCCTTTTGCATGACACATCATCGACAGTGACATCATCACTTCCACGTCTGAGTCCGGACTCTGGGAGATTGTTCTTTGGGAGATTCAGATAAATCAAAGAACAGGTTCAAAAACGTCGGAGCACCGAAATACTAAAGCACCTGTGATCATGATAAATAAGACACTTAGGAAACCTGATTAATCAAAACATGTTTAACTAGTCATGATTAACGATAAGTAATCACTCTATAGATTCGGCCTTCGGGAGATATCTATTGTTTTGCAATCAAAACCCCAGAATGTTGATCTGTCGAAGTAATACTACTCACTGAAAATCGATTGATGAGTCACAGGCCACCTATCAAAAAATTCATTTTGGCTAACACGTGGCACTCTTTTTGGGCATTTTTTTCAGATCATTCACACTTTTTTAGGTGACATGTGTCACTCACCTTTTTGCATGACAGGTCATCAAAAGTGATGTCATCACTTCCACATCACTCCGGGAGATTCTTCTTCGGGAGATTCAGATAAATCAAAGAAAAGGTTCAAAAATGTTGGAGCACCGAAATACTGAATCACTTGTGATCATGATAAATAAGACACTTAGCAAATTTAATTAATTAAAACAGGTTTAACCAGTCGTGATTAACGATAAGTAATCACCCCATAGATTCAGCCTTCGGGAGATATCTATAATTCTATTGTCTTGCAATCAAAACCCCCGAATGTCAAATTTTCAAAGTACTCAGTGCTCACCGCACATACACGCTCACAAACTCCCAGAGCTCCAGAGTTCCAAAGTCCCGAAGTACTTAAAAAAAATGTTTGATTATTTGCTCTGCGAATTCGGCCTTCGGGAGATATACAATATATAGTGTACACCATGTTGCATTCAAAACTCCTGAATGTCGAAGTTCTGAAGTTTCAAGTAATTAAAACTAATAGCGACTTTAAACCTTGATTCAGTGATTAATTAAAACAAAAAATATTTAATAATTGATTAACTACTCCGTGAATTCGGCGTTTAGAAGATATCCAATGTTTTGCTTTCATAGCCCACGAATGTCAAACCACTGAAGTACAATGTACAATGTATGTTATCTTAATTACATCCATTAATAATACACCCGACTGGCTAGGATTAAAGATTAGGATAAGTTTTGTGACCGCCAGATAATAAATTTGATAGATTTTGGAATGATTACTCTGTCAGTAGATTAATACAAAAATAACTAGACATTGTCACATTAAATTTTGTTGTAAATAAAGACATTTCAATTTTCAAGTTTCAAATCATTTCTCCATTAGCATCTAAAATTTTTGTATTCAACATTGTGAGCTCAGAGGTTTTGCTTCTCACAGGAAGATTAACTTCATCTTTCTAAAATCATGGCATCGCTCAAAACAAAAAAGAAGCAAGATTTATTGACTCGCGAAACAAACCCAAATGCAAATATACTCTTAGATACTATTGCTCGATTGACAGACGCCACCAAATCTTGGAAACAAGTTTATGACATTTTGGAGCACGAACTTTATAATTATCTCTGTCTATATGATTCAGCAGAAGAAGACGATGATACATTTTCAGCTAAGCTCAAACATGTGGCGAAGTTCGAATTACATAAAGTTGTTACTTGGCCTAAACTTATGTCTTATACTAATATGATAGCCTGGGCCCTAGAACATGTGGATATCCCAACAAGAAGCATCTTCATTCACCAGAATACCTTTGTTGGCACTTTTTGACCCGAGAATATTCAAGCAATGTATAAATTATCTTTTAAACCCAAATATACCTACAATTTGTCATTTATATTGAATTTTGAGGATGAGGAATGCACTAAATATGATAGAACCGTCCACGATATAGTGAAAAATTGGTGGGGTAATCCAAGCAAGTTCAAATCTGATACCCATGGTGTATATTCTACAACATCATGTCATGCTCATATCATATTTCCATGATGCTTTGTAGAATGTTCGGTAGGAAAAATCCTGCGCATTTTACTATAGAATGGGTTCCCATAATCCATGAGGTTGTTGAGGGTTACACTTTTGAATGGGGAAAAATGTTATCAGACAATTTATCCAAGGAAATTGTGGAATACAAGATGCTAAAATCTAAAAGAGAACATGCCCCCTTTTATATGTCTGCATTCATTATGGACGCAATCTCCATTTCCTCTCATGAATTGGAGCTGGACTTCGACTAGCACCGAGCCCATACATTTTTATCACTCTAAATTATGGGAGGACAATTCAAAGGACTTCTTCTATGAAATTTTTCATAATGTAGTAATCCTAATTCATGAAGCTATCTATGGACAACCTCCCTCCCAAAATTTCAGAATAGATAATTGGAAATTTGGGTGTTATCGCAGATTGGTATGTTGAGGAAATTTTTTCTTATATCAAAGTGTTCGATTGTTATTTATCTCTGCATGATCTCCCTAGATTCCTACCTGACAGACTGGTTTGCAGAGAAGTAGCTTATCAAACAATCTCAGGAGGAATAACTAAAGAATTGGATGTGGCACAGAAGAGAGTGTGGCCAACCTTTCCCATACATGTTGGCGTGTTTTCATTATCTAATTTTGGACACGCTAAGGTTGAAGCTTCAGCCTTAGAAGATATCAAATTGGTTGATATTGAGTGTAAAAGGCATGATCCTCATAGGGTGGTTGAAAATCATCTATCTCAATTCAATATGAAAAGATATATACATGAAGATTCCCCCTATGATGAAATTTTCATAGGAGTAAGATCATACGATGAGGTTGAAAGAAGATTTCAAAATTTGCCTCAAGATCAATAGTCAGGCTTCCTTAGTTTTCAGAAGCACAGAAGGAATAGTCTGCCCAAGGTCTTGCAGGGAGAACAAAATCCAACTGTATAGGTGCCAGAATTGACATATCCCAAGCAACATAGTTTTCCTGAGGACAAGGCTAAGGAAGGGGAGAAGAGCTCAGATACATTATCCAAAGATGTAATAATATCAGTACCAAGTAAAGATGAGAAAAAATTATTAGCGTCATTTGAGGCTTTGATGAATCACGAGCATACTTTTCCTTTCTCATCACCAAATATGAAACTCCAGTGAAATATGTCACAAACCTAGACGGGTCTATTGCACTTAGTTCTCCCATACGATCATTAAGTCCTCTAGCAACAAGTTTTGAGTTACCTAGTTCAGAGATTATTAATATAGATGACCTCACACATATTCAACTTGAATAAATGACTCCATAAAAAAATGTTTTCAACAAGAAAAGGAAGGCTATCATAAGAAAGGAAGCTTGACAGAAAGAAGGAGTAATTACCAAAAAGCAGAAAATGATACATGATGGACAGGGATAGAGTGACCCTAAATTTGCAAAAGAAGTTGCAGAATCATTGGGAGCCTTTGCAAATGCTAACCAGTGGTCAGTGGATAATCTCACAAAACAACTAGAACAAAAGAGTCTTTTGGTTGAACAATTGCATAATGATATGCAATAGATGGAAATGACAGCCATAAATAAAATCAATTTTGATACAGAGCAAATTAGGCAGGGTTTTGAGCAACAGATAAAGCAGTTAGAAGACAAACTGGAATTAAGTGTTCAAAATCAATAGGTGAGAAATATTGTGCTTTCCCAGAGAGACAGGTTAATAGAGCAGTTGGAGTCTCGAATAACTTTATTTGAGAACACAAGAATGGATATCACTGCATTTAAGAAGCAATCATCTGAAATAAATGGAAAGCTGGAAATTGTCCAGCAAGACCTATACCAAAATATGGATATTATTCAAAGACATTATCAAGTGATTAAAAAATGATTGAAGAATATTCATGAAAAGGAGACGGAAGCCTATACATCCAGGTCCAAATTCCAAGAATTCATAGTATGGAGACAAAAAATCAATGTACCCGGGCTTGCCTCTTTTTCAGAGTATGAGAAGATAAAGGGAGAAATGGATTTAAAGGTATGGGAAA
>WSFP011425905.1:0-22310 GCA_009831015.1 Picea engelmannii
TTTGGACATGTATTATTTTCAGATGATAATGATATACAATCATATATATTTGACTTTCACTTGTTTTAGTTATATATGATGATGATCTTATCAATATTGACTCATCATTTTTTATATATTGAAAGTGGTTGATGATTTTTGGATGCATATTTATTGCATATGATGGTTTTGATTTACTGCTCATGATGGATGTTGTTGAATTCAGTTAAATTATATATATTTGACTCACTTGTTTTAATTATAGATGGTGATCATGTTATAATAATTATCTTGTTATTTTATATATACTCGATGTTGTAGATTCTATTTTGATGGAGATTTAATAAGTATAATGATGGTGTTAATTTGTATGGATGTACGTTTCCCCAAAAAAATCTTTATAAATGTTATCTTATAAAAGATTTCAAATGCATTTATATGACTTACTATATAATCATATAAGTTATTTAAGAGACATGATATATTTAACTAATTAAATTGAAATAAAACAAATTAAATTAATAACTGTAAGCAAAACAAGAAGAATTGTTGGAAGCAAGAAAGGAAGCAACAATGGAAGCCAAATTGGAATCCACACCAAAAGAAAAACTGGAACCCAAACCAGAAGAAAAATAGGAAGCAAAATGAAAACAAAAACTAGAAGGAAAAATAGATGTAAAATTGGAAGCCAAACTAGAAGCCAAACTGGAAGAAAAATTGGAAGTCATATCAGAAGAAAAACTGGAAGCCAAACTAGAAGCCAAAATGGAAGAAAAATTGGAAGGCATATCAGAAGAAACATTGGAAGCAACACCTAGTGCTAAACCTGGTGCTATTCCTGGTGCCAAACTGGAAGCAAAATTCGAAGCCATATCAGAAGCAAGCAAAACTAGACTAAAATGGGAAGCCAAAATAGATGTAAAAATGGAAGAAAAATTGGAAGGAATATCAGAAGAAAAACTGGAAGCAACACTTGTTGCTAAACCTAGCACTATTCATGGTGCTATTCCTGGAAAGACACCTGGAGATAAACTTGGCATTATTCCTGGCGCTAAACCTGGAAGTAAACCTGACACTATTCATCACGCTAAACTTGTTGCTAAACCATGTCAATCCGAGGCATGGTTTGCGTGTTATGGCATGTTGCAATTTGCCTCCTGAAGCCATTTAGGGACACAATGAAAATTTGGTCTAGGGGTACAAAATCACAATTGGGCGATGTAACTAAGTTCCAAAATATCCATAAGGTTCATATGGAAAACTCCCATGGGACCATGATGCCCACAATTGTTCGACATAGGGGACTTGAAAGTTGACCCCTTGTGTCGGATTTGCATTGTGCCTCACCCAGAAAAACTCTAGTTTCATAGATCCTCTAAGAAAAACTTTTTTGGGTCATGGAATCATAGGAGAGGGGTCCACCTAGATGGAATCCAGTGCCAAGAGTATAATGGTTCATCGATCTGAGGCATGATTTGCGTGTTATGTCAAGTTGCAACTCGCCTCTTGAAGTCATTCAGGGAGACAATGATAATTTGTTCTGGTGGCACAAAATCACAACCAAGCGATGTAAATGAGTTCCTCAAGCTCCAGAAGGTCCATATGGCCAAGTCCCACGTGACCACAGTGCCCAAAATCGCCCAACACAGGGGTTGTGAAATTTGACCCCCTGTGTCGGTTTTGCATTGTGCCTCACAGAGAAAAACCCTAGTGCTAGATATCCTCTAATAAACACTTTTACGGGCGATGAAATCATAGGAGAGGGGTCCCCCTATATAGAATCCAATGCCAAGGGTCCAATGGAACTAACAGTTCATCGATCCGAGGCATGGTTTGCGTGTTATGGTGTGTTGCAATTCGCCTCCTGAAGCCATCCAGGGACACAATGATAATTTGGTATGGGGGTACAAAACCATAATCAAGTGACATAACTAAGATTTTTAAGTTCCAGAAGGTCCCAATGGCCAACACCATTGGGACCACGATGTCCATAATCGCCTGACACAAGGGTATTGAAAGTTGACCCCCTGTGTCAGATTTGCATTGTGTCTGGAGATCCTCTAAGAAACACTTTTGTGGGTGAAAAAATCATAGGAGAGGGCTCCCCCTAGCTGGAATATGGTGCCAGGAGTCCAACGGAACTGACAGTTTGTCTATTTGAGACACGGTTTGCGTGTTATTCTGAGTTGCAACTTGCCTCTTGAAGCCATTCAGGGAGACAATGAAAATTTTGTCTGGGGGCACAAAATGATCCAGATTTTATGAGCAGAACGAAATGAATACAAATTATTAAAATATGCTTAACACAGAATAACAGATATATAGTAAAACCGGTGTTCTATTCAATAAGGAAATAAGTTGAAACTGTAAAATGCAGTAGAAAACAAGCTTTTTGGAATGGTGGCGTCTTATCTCTGAGAAGATATGTGACGGTTGTGCTCATTCAAAATAAGATGATTATAAGGAGGCTTTGAAGGCCTTTTTACAATAAACAAGAATGTCAAAAACCCTAGACATCCAAAAATCTAACCCTAACAGATGAAGCACCAAAAGTCATGTGGGCCTTGTTTGGGTAAGTTAGTACATCAACTTCCAGGGGCCGTAACTTTTTCATATGATCTTCATTTCCGACTATGGAAAGACCTAAAAACGTTGCTTAGGGCCTCAAAACGGCCCTGCAAGTTAGGGACCCAAAAACTAGGAAAAAAACTGCCAAACTTGAAAACTACCAAAATGAACCACCGTCATCCATATGGATCACAAAATCACAACCGGGTGACGTAAATTAGTTCCATAAGATCCATAAGGTATGTATGGCCAACTCCTATGTGACCATGGTGCCCACAATCGCCTGACAAAGGGGTTGTAAAAGTTGACCCCCTATGTCGGATTTGCATTGTGCCTCATTGAAAAAAACCCTAGTTCCAGAGATCCTATAAAAACCACTTTTACAGGCGACACAATCATAGGAGAGGGGTCCCCCTAGTTGGAATCTAGTTCTAGGATTCCAATGGAACTGACAGTTCTTCGATCTAAGGCACGGTTTGTGTGTTATGTCGAGTTGCAACTCACCTCCTGAAGCCATTTAGGGAGACAATGAAAATTTGGTACGAAAGCAAAAAATCACAATCGGGAAACGTAACTGAGTTATGTAAGCTATGTAAGGTCCGTATGGCCAATTCCCACGCAACCAGAGTGCCCAAAATTACCTAACACAGGGGTTTTGAAAGTTGACCCCCTGTGTCGCATTTGCATTGTGCCTCACTGAGAAACACTCTAGTTCTGGAGATCCTCTAAGAAACACTTTTTTGGGCAACGAAATCAGAGGAGAGGGGTCCCCCTAGCTGGAAATCGGTGCCAGGATTCTAACGGAACCGACGTTTCGTCAATCTGAGTCATGTTTTGCATGTTATGTCGAGTTGCAACTTGCCTCCTAAAGCCATTCAGGGAGACAATGACAATTTGGTATGGGGGCACAAAATGACAATGGGGTGATGTAACTGAGTTCTGTAATCTCTGGAAGGTCCATATGGCCAATGCCCACACGACCACAGTTCCCACAATTTCCCAACAGAGGGGTTGTGAAAGTTGACCCCCTGTGCCGGATTTGCATTATGCCTCGCTGAGGTATTTGGACTTTGTTACACTTGCATGAACCATTACTTGAGTTTTTTTAGGTGGTTACTAGTTTGTTCGAGCCACACATGCTAGTTTGTTGAAACATTTATGGGAGTTCTCTCTCTCTCCTTGACTCATTCACCTACATGTTGAGTTAGTTGGAGTTGGTTACAATGTGATATATTATTTTATTTGCTACATCTGATTTTGATTTGTCCCTTGAGGGTGTGGGATGAAGTATCATATGTCCCTACCCAATGTGACATGACATTCCTTAATAATGTGGGAGGATGTGTAGACTTTAACTCCCTCTTCCATTTTCATTGTGTCCCTTAATGGCTTTAGGAGGTGAGTTGCAACTTTCCATAGCACCCAAAGAATGCCTCAGATTGATGAAACAACAGTTCTATGGAGGTTTTATGAAACCTTCCTGAAAATTTTATCCCTTCTCTATTTATAGCAGAGGTTGTTATATATATGTGACTTCACATAAAGGGTTTGTGACAATGCAACATTCATTTTTGATATTATTTTTTTCAATAACCGAAATAGAAAAATATTATATTATATTAAAAGGTTGTATCTAGTGGTAGTAATAATATACAAAAATACTAATTCAGAGTTTTAGAGCTTAGTATTGAACAACTCTATGATACTACATATCAAATCTTACACTAGACTATAAAATAAATCTTCTTTATTTTTCTTGCATGTAACATGTTGGATAAAAACACCTAAAATCCTTATGACATTACAGTTAATGAAAAAATTGTAAGCTTTCACTTCTTCCTGAACAACATCTAAGAGAGGAGAGTCCTATTGTTTGATATCCATTGGTTCCTTAAGCTGATGAATCATCTCTTCTTCCTTAAATTCGAATTGAGCATAGTTGAGTCTTGACCAAGACCTTATTGTTTGATGTCGAGGAGAGATATTCGTTTTGAATATAGAGAGCCAAATTCTGCAACATGCTACAATCATCTTCCAAACTGTCAAGCCTTTATTTTTTATGAACTAGTAAATTCTTGATGGAAGCATGCTGAGAGACATAGTGGTGTTCATTCTGATGTAATTTTCATGTGATAGAGAATAGAGAAGTCCTACTAGACTTAATATATTCCTCATGTCTCCTTAATTACATGACATATTTTTTCTCCATAGTTGCACTATAATCACAAAATCCTACAAACCAAACCCGAATGAAAAAGACAAGACAAAAACAAGGGCCTTGACCCAATAAAATGGAGGAGGATGTCATCACCTCATGCAACCACAAGGGAATAAAACCATAATAGAGCCCATTTTATAGAATTTCCCCACAAAATATCCTGTAAAATGATGACTGGAGGAGAAGCACACAAAAATATCCAACCAAAGAGAAACAAAGCTACAATATATAACCACAAACCCATGTCACATTCCCTGGAGGTTATTCCAAATTGTCTTCAATAGAACCAGATAACTAGACCCAAAATGAAGGAGACAAGTAATTGTCTTAAATGTAATCCAAAATGAAATTCACATTGACATAAAACAACCAATATCCAGGGAAAGTCACTTGAAATCCTTTACCTGGAGGTCTGACACAAGAAAATCCCAACCGCAAAAGTTCCCAATTCCCTTCCTCTCATGCTACATTATCCCATAATTATAGAATTTTTCATAATAAGGCATTCAATACATAGAGCCACGGTTAAGGCTCACATGTGAGACAGGTTGGGTGCTATCCTTGATACCCTCATCCCATTACAAATGAGTTGGTATGTATGATCTTCAGCCATGTGAGCAGTAAATGTCGATTGATGTGCTTGATTTATTCATGACCTTAGGGGATATAATATAGTGAGTGCAACAAATTTTTCTCACACTCCCCTTTGATTAATTTAGTGTCATTTTTGGCCTAAAGGTTGTCTTCAGCATTGAGATCTTGCTTCACGTGGAAGAAGGAGGACTTTCTTATTGTTCTTGCCTCCTTTTTTTCTTGAGCAATGACTATAGCAATATTTCTATCCACCAAAAAATATTTCCCAGGCATAGATTTAATGATTACCATGGAATGACCTAGGATGATCAATGAATTGACCTTGGATTCCTTAGCTAGTAAGAGACCTCTCATAAGGGCATATGATTTTTCCATATTATTTGGAGTTATCCCAAGGCCCTATGCACACAATTGTACTTTTTTTCCTCTCGAATCATAAAGAATCCCCCTCTCTCCTGCCACCCTTGATTTATTTTCGAAGAACCATAAATAAAACGGAATAATATTTTTTTATTATTCTCCATTCTAAAATATCTTGGGAATCCATACAAATTTTCCACTATGGATAGCTTTTCAAAATGGGGAGCTGAAAGATTATTATGAACCCCCAATGTTTATACAAATTTTATTCAAAATACTTATACCATACCTCCAATGTTTCTAAATCAATCAAAAATTTTATTCTGGAGTTGATATGTTCCACTAATAGCCTTTTTCCTTGGCTTCCACCACATTTGTGTTCACCGGAGTTTGATTAAAAACCATATTATTCTAGGCCGACTAGATATTCCAACAAAATTACCTTGAGAGTTATTTCCATATCATTTTCATAGTGTTTTTGTTTCTAAATGAACCTCTATAGGAAGCACCCCATGTTGAAATCCACTGTGGTTGTTGTGCATGCCAAATTGGCATGCACACCAGCCACAATGGAATGGTTCATCAACACAAGGAATGGTTCATCAAAGCGATGATAACCATTACTAATATTTCATTGATGTAGTAGCTAATTAACACTCCTATATAAGTATTAGCACAAGTAATGAAAAAAAAACTAGGAAACAAGTATCTGGCTTGCACTGAAGAAAAGCACAACTCACTGGGAAACTTGGGCATAAAATCAAGTATGTATTGAATAATATTAAGAAATAGACACAACATGTTTTCCTTTTTATTAGTTATCATTGTAATGTACAATGCTTGCAACCTCCAAGGGTCGTTGTTGTTATGACAATTAAAACTTAAAACCACAAAAATAATTAAAACAACAACATCACCAAGTCCCTTTTCTTGCAAGTTACCCACTACTCCGAGTCTTGGCTGGACTCACTTTCACTGTTCAAAATAGTCGACAATGGATCCTTTTAAAACTAGGAATGATGGTTTCCCAATTTATGCACTTTCTCCAAAAATCTACCCAATAGCTCCAGGTGGAATTGTGTTCTTACTCTCACCATTCTCTTCTCCTTTCCATCTCCTTCATTTCTTCTCTGTTGGAACAACCTTACAATTTTATACCCAACAGTTATGAGAGTGCTACCCAAAGTGCATGTTAACAAAATGCACATCAACCACAACTTCTATGCATGCCGAATTGGCATGTACAACAACCACAATCATTGTTGTGCATGCCAATTTGGCATGTACAACAACCATAATGGCTCTCTGCATGCCAAATTGGCATTCAAAACAACCATATATTTTGTGCATGCCAAATTGGCACGCACAATAGTCATTTTGGTTGTTGTGCATTCCAATTTCGCATGCACAACAACCAACGTGGTTGTTCTGCACATCAATTTGACATGCACAACAACCAATAGAGTTGTTGTGCATGCCAAATTGGCGTGCAAAGCAGCCACAGTGACTATTGTGCATGCCAATTTGGCATGCACAACAACCACTGTGGAATGGTTCATCAAAGGGATGATAACCATTATTAAGATTCCATTGATGCAGTAGCTAATTAACACTCCTATAGAAGTATTAGCACAAGTAATGAAGACAAAAGTAGGAAACAAGTATCCTTCTTGCACTGAAGGAAAGCACAACTCACTGGGAAGCTCAGACATAAACTCAAGCATGTACTCAATAATATTAAGAAATAAACACAACATGTTTTCCTTTTTATTAGTTATCCTTGTAATGTACAATGCTTGAAACCTCCAAGGGTCGTTGTTGTTAAAACAATTAAAACTTAATACCACAAAAATAATTAAAATAATAACATCACGAAGTCCCTTTTCTTGCAAGTTACCCAATTTATGCACTTTCTCCACAAATGTACCCAACAACTCCAGGTGGAATAGTGTTCTTACTCTCGCCATTCTCTTCTACTTTCCATCTCCTTCATTTCTTCTCTGTCGGACCAACCTTACACTATTCTACCCAACAATTATGAGAGTGCTACCCAAAGTGCATGTTAACAAAATGCACAACAACCACAAATTATGTGCATGCCAAATTGGCATGCACAACAACCACAGTGGATGTTGTGCATGCCAATTTGGCATGCAAAACAACCCCAGTGGATGCTCTACATGCCAAATTGGCATGCAAAACAACCACAATGGTTGTTGTGCATGCCAATTTGGCATGCACATCAGCAAGATTTAGTCAGTCGCTTTCACTTTGGTGTTGGTTCTTTTCTTCACTTTGACATTAATTCTCGGCCTTGCTCTTGGTTCATTTATAGGTCGTGGATATTTTTGGCTTTGGGACTTGGATTTATTTATCTTTTGCACAATTGGTCAAAACAATTGTAAGTTAGCACATCCATGTCACTAGTGAAATCCTTTGACATTTTAGAGAACGTTGGAAGTTGGATTGGAGCACCTTTTCCTAATTCGTACAAGGCCTACAGTAAGGGTTTGAAGGTTTTTTTTATCAAGGTCTCTAATTTTTTATTCCCTTTTGGTACATCGCTACTTTTGTATCATCACTCAGTCAACTTGGTGGTTAATTAGGATGAAGGTTACTATTTACCACAGGTTTCAATAAGATAGTTATTACTATTTATGATGATGATTGTTTACCATTTTCTCGCCAACTTCACCATCATATATGCCAATGAGTTCCCCTTTTAATATTGGTTATAACTCCTTAGAATTCACCCATGCCATTGACTTCTTGAGATGATGAAATTGTGCACTTATAGATTCATAATGGAAACTTTATGCTACTATCATCTTGCCTGAAATAGGCCTTTTGAGTGCTACTTATATTGCCAAAAATAGAAGAACTCTCGGGATTTTATGCATATCCAACATTTGATATAGGAACATCCATCTTATTTGTGGAATAATCTGACATATTATAGATTAAAGAGCTTCAAAATCAAGATCCCTTAAATTTTAGAATCAAAGAATCGCAAGCAATTTCACTGATAAATTATGCATGGTTTGAACAACTTTGTCACAATCCTTCCTAAATTCCACGACAACATTCTCATAGAAAAAAGAATAGATTACACCATTTTTTAGTATCATTCTTTCTGAAAGGGAATCGACATCATTCGAAGTGGAATCTTGACAACATTCAACTAGTACATTAGTAGGTCTTGTTGATCTTTGCACAAGATATTCATTTGAAACAAGTGGTGTATTTTCCCTTGAAAAAAAAGGAAACAATATTTTTAGTGTAGGTGGGTTTTAGTGTAGGGATAAAATATCCACAACTAGACTAAATTGGCTATGATTGAATGTGGAATATTGAACTAAATATCTCAAACCCAATTCGTTTGATTTTGGTATTTTTAAGGGATCATCTTTTCTTTTCAAAATATTTGCTTCCTTGGAACCTTCCGGCCTTTGAGAATGGTGGATAGTTTCCAAAAGAATGAAATACCATCAAATAACAAGCCATCCACTATTGAAGGAAAATTCATTGTCTAATTTATGGCCTTGCTAGGATAATTGGAATAACTAATTGTAGAAGAAAATAAAGGATTTGTGTCACAACTTAAGATATGACTGGGTGGGTTTCTACTTGCTGGATAATGAATTTATTTCTTTTCTCTACTATTATTGCATACAACTGATGACTCCGGATATGTTTTGCATGAACATTTAACAATTGAGTGTCTATATTCAACCTATATTGGGTGCTCCTTTTCATACTTTTTTTAGACCTTGTATTCTTATTTTATCAGATCAATGGAGAGTGGGATCTTAGAACCTCAATATTAAATACAAGAGAAAGAGGAGAAGAAAATCACTAGTGCCTATTGTCCTTCGTTACTCTTTAGAAAGATATTGTTAGTGTGTTCTTGTCTTATCTGAGTTTTAAGGATATTTTTAATTCTCTCTCATATACCAACAAGGTATAAAGTACCAATAGTCAATCTTAGTCCCCCCTTTGGTTTCTTAGGACAAGTTTATATCTGAAATTTATCAGATTTATGTACATTGGTCATGTCTAATTAATGGAACATGAAGATGTTTGATAGTGAGAATTCAATTAATATTGATTGCTGACTTAGATTTAATGATTTAGTTTAGGATTCTATCAAGCAGTAAGACTCGATTTTTAATTACCCTACTGAATTTCTTTAGTTCCTCCTCTCTAACTTAGTTTTGTCCTACAAAGATTTCTCTTACCATTTTAGAAAAACCACATCATATGGAAATGTTTTTTTATCTTTTCCATGATCATGTCAAAGTTCACAGTATAAGAAAATAAAAAATGAACTAGAAACATTATCCAAATTATTGGACCTTGTTATAGAGATAGTTGATTTGGCACAAATAAGGCCTACAAATAGACCATTCCTAGCATTCCTAACCATTTATTCTCCCTACTGAAGAAAAAACATTGCATGATAAAGGAGCATAACTATCGATGAAAAGGATGCACAAGAAGAATAAAGGGATGCATAATAGGTCGGCTACAAATAGCTAAGAGTTGTGGAGTCTAATTAATGAGATGGCATGGATACTGGATTGATACAATCATCCTTATCGTATTTTTTAACAAAACTTGACATGGACAACTTTAACTAGCTATGGACTTTTAAAATCTCTTCAAAGCTACAAGGAAAGAGTTACACACATGAACGCTCTCACATAGACAATATTTTGTTGATTACTTAGTTGTCAATTTTTCTTGTTGTTACCAATTGGAGATTGATTCACGTTGAGTAAAGAATGCTATGACACTTGTTGCACAACTCTATTGTAATATGTGGCTATGAGAACATATGAGAACCTCAGTTTCGATCAAATGCAACAATGATCATCAACTTCAAGAAATGATAGCATGCACAACAACCCTGCGGCTATTGTGCACTACAAATTTGGCATGCACAATAGCCACTATGGTTGCACAGACAGTGAAAACTAGTTGAATGAATCCTTTTTCCCGACCCAACAGAAAGAAGCAGCCTTCATCCTAGAACAAAACCAAGCCTTTCTTTCACCTTCCTTTTGGGTTTCACCGTTAACCCTTATCCTATATCCTACCGTTAACCCTTAGCATGTATTCTCTTTATCCTTCATTAGTAGAACAAGCAATTGATTTACATGAATTGAATAGGAATAATAATAGTAATCCCTTCTAGATTATTCACTTTCCACTCAAGGGACTAGCTTATTCGCTGGTAGATCAGGGGGAACTGAACTTAAGGATGGAGACCTTACCTTCTATCTTATTCTCTTTATTTTTATTTGAATGGAGACTGTATAGAAAGGTATATTTTTTTTTCAATGGGTACATATGCTTCGCTAACGCTCAGGAAGAAAAACTAGCTTATTGAAAGTAGGGGACTTATTAAAAGAATGGGGTACTTGAACAATTCATTTTTCTCTTATTAGTGAAACATGGAATGTAATAATATCATATATAATTCTCTCTATCAAGGAAAGGCAAGGAATGGCATGTAAAGGCAAGGCATGGCAAGGCTAGGTATGTCATGTCAAGGCAAGGCAAGGCATGAGGCAAGGCCTATCAATGCAAGGCAAGACCTGTCAATGCAAGGCAAGGCCTATCAATGCAAGGCATGTCAAGGAAATAAAAGGCATGTCAGGGAAAGGCATGGCATGTCAAGGTAAGAGATGGCAAGGCAAGGAAAGGGAATGCATGGAAAGGTAAGGCATTGCAAGGAAAGTCATGGCAGGGCATGACAACAGATGGAAAAGCATGACATGTCAAGGCAAGGTAAGACATGTCAAGGAAAGGAAAGACATGTCAAGGTGAGGCATGTCTTGTCAAGGAAAGGCATGGCTTGTCAAGGCAAGGCATAGCAAGGAAAGAGAACACATGTCAAGGCAAGACATGGCTTGTCAAGGCAAGGAATGGCCTGGCTAGGCATGGCATGTCAAGGAAATGCATAGAATAACAAGTCAAGGCAAGGCAAGACATGTCAAGGAAAAGCATGACAAGGCATGGTAGGGCAAGGCATGTCAAGCCAAGGCAAGGAAAGGCAAGGTCTGTCAATGCAAGGCATGGCAAGGCAATGCATGTCAATGCAAGGAAAGTTCTGTCAAGGAAAGGCATGTCAATGCAAGGCAAGGAATGTCAGGGAAAGGCATGGTAGGGAAAGACAGGATAAGGAATGTCAAGGTAAGTCATGGAATGTCAATGCAAGGCATGGAAAGGAAAGGCAATGGAATGCATGGAAAGGAAATGTATTTCAAGGCATGTCATTGTAAGGCATGAAAATGCATGGAAAATCATGGCATAGAAAGGTGAGACATTTCAAGGCAAGGCATGAATTGTTAAGGCAAGGCATGGCTTGTCAAGGCAAGACATGGCAAGGCAAGGCAAGTCATGGCAAGGCAAGGCAAGACATGTCAAGGAAAGGCATGGATTGTCAAGGAAAGGCATGGCCAGGCTAGGCATGGCATGTCAAGGCAAGGAAAGACATGGCATGTCAAGAAAATGCATGTCAATGAAAGGCATGGCATGTCAAGGAAAGGCATGTCAATGCAAGGCATGACATGCTAAGTCAAGGCATGTCAATGCAAGGAAAGGCATGTCAAGGAAATGCATGTTAATTCAAGGCAAGGAATGTCAAGGTAAGGAATGGCATGTCAAGGCAAGCCATGCCAAAGAAAGGCAATGTTTGTCAAGGCAAGGCATGGCATGTCAATGGAAGGCAAGACATGTCAAGGAAAGGAATGTCTTGTCAATGCAAGGCATGGTTTCTCAAGGCAAGGAATGTCAAGGAAAGGAAAGACATGTCAAGGCAAGGCATGGCTTGTCAAGGCAATGCATGGCAAGGCAAGGAATGGAAAGGAAAGGCAAGGAAAGGCATGGATTGTCAAGGAAAGGCATGTCAGGGAAAGGCATGGAAAGGAAAGGCAAGGCAAGGAATTTCAATTTAAGTTATGGCATGTCAAGGCAAGACAAGGCATGGCATGCCAAGGAAAGGAAAGACATGTCAAGGCAAGGCATGGAAAGGCTAGGCATGACATGTCAAGGCAAGACATGGCATGTCAGGGAAAGGCATGGGAAGGAAAGGAAAGGAAAGGAATGTCAAGGAAAGGAAAGGAAAGGAATGTCAAGGAAAGGCATGGAATGTCAAGGAAAGGCAAGGCATGCCATGTCAACGAAAGGAAAGACATGTCAAGGCAAGGAACAACTTGTCAAGGCAAGGCATGGAAAGTCTAGGCATGGCATGTCAAGGCAAGGCATGACATGTCAAGGCAAGGCAAGGCATGGCATGTCAAGGATAGGCATGTCAATGTAAGGCATGTCAATTCAAGGCATGGCATGTCAAGGCAAGGCTAGGCATAACATTTTTTTTATGATCCTTACTAACGTTTATTAGAAATGTTGAATGTTTTACATCATTGGAATGACATCTTAGCTATAACTTATTTGATATTTTATTATCATATGCGCACTTTGGTATGATGTAATATGATTATTTTTTATTTTCATATGTTGTAATATTAGATATATAACAGAGAAATTAATTATTTCATGAAATAAATAATAACTTTTCATTGTAAATGTTCGTTTTTGCAGAAGAAGGATCATTTTGAATTATGTTTGGACATGTATCATTTTCAGATGATATTGATATATTGTGATATATATTTGAATTTCACTTGCTTTAGTTATATATGATGACAATCTTATCAATATTGACTTGTCATTTTTTATATATTGAAAGTGGTTGATGATTTTTGGATGCATATTTATTACGTATGATGGTTTTGATTTACTGCTCATGATGGATGTTGTCAAATTCACTTAAATAATAATTATGATGATGATGATGATGTTATAATAATTATCTTTTTATTTTATATATACTGGAGGTTGTAGATTCTATTTTGATGGATATTTAATAATTATAATGGTGTTGTTAATTTGTATGGATGCGTGTTTCCCTAAAAAATTCTTTATAAATGTTATCTTATAAAATATTTCAAATGCATTTATATGACTTACTGTATAATCATATAATTTATTTAAGAGACATGATATATTTAACTAATTAAATTGAAATAAAAAATATTAAATTAATAAATGTAAGCAAAACAAGAAGCATTGTTGGAAGCAAGAAATGAAGCAATAGTGGAAGCCAAATTGGAAGCCACACTAGAAGAAAAAATGGAACCCAAACCAAAAGAAAAATGGGAAGAAAAACAGAAAGGAAATTGGAATGAAAAACTAGATGTAAAACCGGAAGCCAAACAAGAAGCCAAACCAGAAGCCAAACTAGAAGCCAAACTGGAAGCAATATTGAAATCCATATCAGAAGAAAAACTGGAAGCCAAACCAGAAGCCAAAATGGAAGAAAAATTGGAAGGCATATCAAAAGAAACACTGAAAGAAACACTGGTGCTATTCCTGGTGCCAAACTGGAAGAAAAATTTGAATCCATATCAAAAGAAAAACTCAACGTAAAATGGGAAGCCAAAACAGATGCAAAAATGGAAGCAAAATTGGAAGGAATATCAAAAGAAAAACTGGAAGCAACACTTGGCACTAAACCTAGTGCTATTCTTGGCACTACATCTAGTGCTAAACCTGGCACTATTCTTAGCACTATTCCTGGTGTTATACCTGGCACTAAACCTAGCGCTATTCTTGGTGCTAAACTTGGCACTATTCCTGGTGCTATTCATGGTGCTAAACCTGACACTAATCCCAGCGCTAATCCTAGTGCTAAACCTGGCATTATTTTTCTAGCGCTAATTTCGGTGCTAAATCTGGTGAAATTATAAAAAGTCCATATTGTGCCTTGTTTTGTGCCAGAAAAGGTGTCCGATTCATGGAGTAAAATACACTAAATTCTGACGCTATTTTAGGCGCTAATTTCTTGTTCCGTTATAGTGTATGCAACCAATCCTATCCTATCCTATATCTAAAATAGTCCACAAAATCTAGCATCCATATTAGTACATCTATTGAGATTCAATAAACTCTTCCTATGCTTCACTTTCAAAACTATATGCTCTCCCACTTTAATGTCCTATTCTTACCTACATAACTCTTCTTCCTATCCTATTCTTACTTCAAATTCTACTTTATTTTTACCATCTGCTCCTCCATTTCCTTGAGAAATTATGGCCCAAGTATTACTTTATCTATTGGGTTGTCCCAACTCATTGGATTATTGCATTTTCTACCATAAAGGGATTCAAATGAGCTCATTTTTAAATAATCTTTATACCCATTGTTATAGGAAAACTCAACCAAATGCAAATAATCATCCCACTTGGATGGATTATCTATCACATATATCCTTAACATGTCTTCAATCACTTGGTTGACTCTCTCTACCTACTCATCTGTATATGGATGATATGCTATGCTAAAATTGAGATTTATACCAAATACATTAAATAATCATGTCCAAAATTTTGAAGTAAACTTCAAATCTCTATTTGAAACAAGTTCCTTAGGTAATCAATGCAACCTAACAATTCCTTCGTATAGATTTCTACAATTTTAGCCGCCCTATGAGTTATCTTGACTGGAATAAAATGTGCATCCTTTGTAAGCTTTTCCAATGCTACAATTATTGAATCATGTTTTCTTGCTATCCTGGGAAACTTACTCAAAAAATCAGTGGCTACCACTTCCCATTTCCACTCTGGGATTGGTAATGATTGTAGAAAATATGTTGGGTGCCTATGCTCAATATTAACTCTTTGACATTCCATGCACCTGGAAATGTAATCAACAACATCCTTTTTCATTCTTGGCCAAAAGTATTGGCTTATTATTGTTGCAACTGTTTTCTAGTAACCATGATGTCTGGCATATGGAACATGATACATTTATTTTAACATTGTCTTCTTTAACTCCTGGGGGTTAGGAAAATACACCCTATTCTTCTGCATAATTACTCCATATTCTATAAAATTGTATTCTTTAAATTTGTTTTGTACATATTCCTATTGTAAGTTCTCTTTTTCCTATAGGGAATTTTGGTCTATAACAACAACATCTAAAATTATGCTCTTTAAATTTGATTGATGCATACTAATTCATATAACATGCATTATTTGTACCCTTCTTATGAGTGCATCAAAAAATTTATTTTCTTTTCCTTTAATATGATTGATGTCAAAGTCATAATCACTAAGAAATTCCAACAATATTTTATTCCGAACATTTAAAATTGGTTGTTCAAACAAATATTTCAAACCACTGTGATCTGTGCTTAATTCAAATTTATTTCCCATCAAACAATTCCTCCACATTTTCATTGCATGTACTATGGTTGCAAGCTCCAAATCATGTGTGGCATAGTTCCTCTCATATCCTTTAAGCTTTCTGGACTTGTAACTAATTCCATGTCCACATTGAGTAAGGACTCCACCAAGTCCTTCCTTGCTTTCATATGTGCATACCACAAAATTTTCATTTGGATCTACAATATTCAAAATAGGTGCACTAGTAAGTAATTCCTTCAATAGATGTAAATTTTATTCACACTTTATTGTCCATTCAAAATTAGTTCCCTTATTTTGTAAAGAATTTATGGGATTACAAATGCTTGAGAAAAATTCTATAAACCTCATGTAGTATCCATCTAAACCCATAAAAGATCTAAATTCTGAAAAATTCCTTGGTGTTAGCCAGCCCCTAATGGCTTCAGTATTCTCTAGATCCACTGCTATGCCTTCCTATGAAATGATGCACCCCAAATACTGGATGTGATCTTGATAAAAATACCACTTTGTCATCTTGGCATATAGTTGATGATACATTAGAACTTGTATAACCAATCTCAAATGGTGTTCATGTTCTTTCTTTAACTTGGAATAGATAAGTATGTCATACATGAATACAATGAAAAAATTATCTAGGTAATTTATGAAATGTCATTCATTAAGAACATAAACACAATGGATTTATTTAGTTGTCTAAATTCAATACACAATTTTAATGTTCCATCCTTCTTTTTCACAAAAAGTATTGGGGCTCCCTTGGGTGAGAAGCTTGGGTGTACATACCATTTCTTAAACAAATCCTCTAGTTGTAATTTATTGAGGGGTAAAAATTCCATTTAACTCAACAGTATGACTCACACCTAAAGACAAGGCCCAATCATACTCTTCCCTGTTTGGGGTAACGTGATTCTATAGATGGATGGTACGACAAGTTTTGATGGGCATTACAATGTTGTCAAATAGGTCTTTATAGACTATTTTATGTTTCTTTATAATTTCATTTATTAATAGTTCGATGAATGAATTCTTAATAAGGATGGGATTAGGCTAACCTCTTACCAAAAACATGTAGATGACACCACTTTTAAACCAATATAAAAACATTAATATTTCATTATTGATCAATAGACAAATATCATCTAATAAAAGGAAGGTATTCATAGAAACGACATGTAACCAGAAATAATTCAAGTTACTCTATAACACAATTTTATAACACCATCACATTCATGCCAATATAAATTTAGTGACTACAAAGTTTCAAGATAACTCAAAAACAAAATTAATTTCTTACTAAACTGTTTGTAGTAGAAAATCAACAAAGTAGAAAAATCCACAAATTGAGTTACTCCACAAGCTTTGGCAAGGAATCGTCTTTGGATCTACATGAGATTCAAAATTAAGCTTCAAAATAGTTGTTAGTCTAATCCTCCACTATTACAAAACCATTGACCCTCCAAAACGAGGTCGGCCTATTTATTTATATCAAAAAATTCATGCAAAATCTTATCATTAACACTTCTTAAACAAGGGATAACAAAAAATAAAGTGGATCATATCCACATGGAAAATATCAATGAGATTGCGTTAACTCACAGGGTTAGCTCTATCATATTCATACCATTTGGAGAATAGATCTTGACAAGTGTTCAAATAGGGGAATCAGTCCTATTCCATCAACATGCTCATCCTATCCTTCATCTCCATCACCCAGTCTTTAAATTTGTCGATCTCGAAGCCTAGATGTTGTAGGACCCATGTTGTCCCTACCATCCCATCGACGAGCATTTTTAACATGTCTCTTATCAATATTTTTAATCTCCCGAAACTTATCTTAAAAATCATTGTCTAGCTTGTCGAATCATTGGACTATGATGTGTAATTCGACGAATTCGTCGAGAGGGCCAAATTCTGAAGATAAAGATATATCATTTTCGGATTAATGTGGTCCCAAATTCTTAGACACTCCTCCCATATTTCTTGCATTTTTAGTTTTGGTTCTTTTACCAGTTTTACAAAATACTTTGCCGCTACTTTGAATCTGGCTAAACTCTCCTCTACAAGCATCCTAATTCCATGTTCTTCTTCGCCTCTTCCTTTCTGGATCTCTCTGATATATTCAATTTGTTATGATACCTGATGAGATTTCTCAGACCATCTCATCATTTCCTTATATTCCACTAGGCCTAGCAAGATATCTTCTTGAAATCCAACAATATTGGTCATAAATACCTCCCTATCCGACTTGAACTAACTATAATTTTTTGTGAATTTGATCTTCATGAACCTTACTTCTTGGGTGGAATCTGGATGTATTCCACCTGATGCCTAAGGTGTTCCAATTCTTCTCTCATATATTCATCTTCTCATTCATATTCCTTTTCTCTATCTATGGTGGCACTGGATATACCTATTCCTGCTCATAACAACTCACTTACCCTAGATTGTCTTACATCCAGTAGAGTTTCTTTTGTGGTGATCATCACGACATTATCCAAGGTGAGTCTTCTCTTTTTCCCTATCTTCATGACAACCACCTATCTCTTTCGATCATAAGTAATGGCCTAGACATCGGCCACTTCATCTATAGGCATTGGGATCGGTTGGCCCGCCCTTTTGAGGAAATTTCCTAATATTTTTGGTGTGTGAAAGTGTTCAAGTTTTGTTTCCTTTCCTTTTTCGGCTTCAAGTTTCTCATGACTAGTCCCTTTATCTAGTTCTTGAGTCGTTCGAGACTTCTCAGAAATATAAGTTAACCCCATCTTTTTCCTAATATGTGGATATCTCATTTTCTCTATGCTTGGGTATTTCCCATGATCCCTGTCAATGTGTCTTCAGCTAAGGCTAGTAATCCTGAGAGTGCAAAGTGTGTTGTAGGTCTTGTTGAAGTTTCCTTGGGTTTCCTGTTACCTTCTGATTATTCACCTTTTATTCCTTTGTTGGAGATACCTCCTAACGATTCTTCAACACCCAGACTTCCTTTCTCTTTCAATGGTTGAGGGGTTTGGCCCAGAGTGGTATGATAACCTTAATCTACACTTGGGTCTGCTCCTATATCAAAAGACTTTGTCCTCTGAGATACTTGTGTGCTCAGTACCTCTGTTACTGCTTCATTTGTAATAGGAACTGCAGTATGCTTTTCCTCCGCATCACTGCCATATATCATGATAGGAGCTAATTTTCCTAGGGTGTAAGGACTTTCTGATAATAAATGGGATGGACTTGTTCCTAGTTCTTCTACAGAGGTTTGTTGTGAGGTCTGTTGCTCATTGTCTCCTTCTATCGAGTTATTTCTAGGTGCTGCTATCTCCCCATCTCCTCTGAATGTGACTGTAGTTATTACCAAGTTTGTTCCTTCTGACACCATGATAGTGTCTCCATGCCTCTGCATCATCCTTTTATCTTCATCCAAGATTATTTGTGCCTTAGACTTGTCCACTATATTCTTTTCACCTTCTTGTCGATCTTATGCCATCATTGTTGGCCCGGATGTCTGTTCTAGAAAGTCCAATTGTTCATTACCGGGAAGAGCCATGAACCTGACCAAGTCTGGTTTTTATTATCTCTACAAAAATTCATCCCAACTCAAAGCATTCTCTGTGAATATTCCATCCTCGAAATCACCATGTGGTTAAGGCCAATGAGACACTACGTAATTAGCATGTTTGACCGCCGATTTTCTAGAGTCGTGCCTCATATACCTCCTGATGACAAATTTTCACTCTATTTGACTTTGAGATTTTTGTCTGGCATGTGTGGTATCCTTCATGAAATGGTAACCTACATAGAACCCATATGGAAAAAATATCATTTTCTTGTCCTTTACTAGAGATGCATTCAACCCTTGTAGTATAGTCTAGTATTAGATTTCCCCTAACACCAGTTTCTCAGGCACATGAGTTGGAACTAGGTGTGGTGCTCTAGGGGATCTGAATATCCCGATATATGTGTTTCTTTCTTCCAAGAAACAATTCCCAATTTTGGATATTACCTTCCTCACTACTTCTGATAGACTTGGTCAATCCTGTTTAAAAATTAGAGAATACACTCGAGCTGTGAAACCATCGTAAACTAAATACATTGATATTTTGTACCTGTTCTCCCATAATATGTCGAAGTATACATGTATAGGAACTTTATATACATGACATCTTAGGCTTAGACCACAGAAAACATTTCTATCACACATTGCATCAGGGAGATAAGACACCATGTAGAATTTAGGGGTTTCTCCGGGTTTTGGATTGTGCGCCTCTACTATCCGGGTGCTCAACTGTTTTGAAAGAATAGCTCCCAAGTTAAAAGTGCTTCTAGATGTAGCAACCATATGAGACAAATGTTTTTTTGGATGCTTGGGCTGACCCCAGTTTTGATGTCAATAGGTTTCCATCAAAACCCTCAAAACTACCCGCCCTTCTGGTAAACCAGAAGGAAATGTTGCAAACAGAGTGCACAATTTAGTCTCACCCGAGATACGATTTATGGGGGATTGCAATACTCATGTTTTTTCAATCTAGGAAGGAATTGGGACTGTCTACTAGTTCTTTTCCTCATGCATTAACATTAATATTCATTCATCTACTTCTAGGATTCATTCATCAATAAACTATGCATGCATGTTGTTTGTTAAGCCCTAATATTGGCTCAATACCCCTTAATTGGGGCATATTACATTAGTAATGTTATTGTATTTATGTCGTATTTATTCCATTAGTTGTAATTACACCTCCTAGTCTCCTATATATACAAAGGATACATTTTCATTTGGAATAATCTTGTACTTGAATATTTATGTGGGGTAAAAGGAGGTTTCCCCCTCGAAGAGGATTATTATCTGAAATTATCTCTTTTTCAAGGCGTTGAGTACTTATTCTGAGGTTTTTCTATGCTATATTCATATTTGGTTCTTAACATATGGTACCAGAGCTCAAGGTCTTGGGGTTTTGCTACTACATCTGAGACACCTTGGAATTTTCGCTATAACTTGATTTCTCCAACATTTCATAAGGAATGGCTTGGGATATATTTAGTAGACAGATCAAGGTACATTGGGTTAAAATTTCAACTCCTGAGGACTTATACTTTCAGAGATACAACCTATGCAACATAGGGTTTTGGAATCATCCTGAACTGAGTCATTGCAGAATTTTCGCTATAAAACATTTTATGTAACGTTTCAGACCCTGAAATACAGATAATATTCAAAGAAATTAGTAAGGTATCTGTGGTACAAATGTAAGCTTCTGGGTCGTCTTACATTTGTAGATACACCCTGTGGAAGATAGGGTATCTGACTAGTCCTATTGACTAGTCTCAAGAAGGTGTTCCAGGTAAAACAATCATAACTTTTTCCTAGAGTATTCAAATTGAGTGAGACTAGTTTCATTGGATAGTGGACACTCTGTAGTGATTCAGGTACGAGTTTCAGAATTTTATATCAATCATTTTGTGCGGGTCATGCTATACAAGTGAGATCTCCTGGAAAGGAAAAAAATAAGCAAGTTGTGGGGAAGTTACTGTAAATTCCACTTGGCACATCCAATTTTGATCAGACCTGTGGAATTGTAGAGAAGAAATATCAGAGAACTACATAAAATAAAGTTTCATACCCAGAAGGGCCGAAACTTGGGAGATACAATAGAAGATATATTGTCTAGCAGAACCACCTCAAAATCAAGGTTCAAAAGTGATACTTGGCCAACATGCCACCCAAAAAGTGAACTTCTACACCAAATAAGCCTCTAGACAATCCTACTTGGACTTTTGATGAAAGTGAAGAAATGCGTAGGGACATAAATGATTTACAAAAGAAGATAGTAACAAAAGATGAACTACAATAGATGGAAGATAAGTTGGAGGCAACAATGGATCGTTTAAAACAGGAGATCATGGAAGTATTGAAAATTTTCGTAACAGAGAAGACACCGGAAAGTGAAAATGCATCCCATGAAATTCATGATGAGGACATAAGGAAGTTGAATCAAGAATGGATAAACTCCAACTTTGGGTTGAAGACCAACCACGTTCCTAAGATCGATATGAGGAAGTTTGATGGCAAGGACCCAATCACATGGATACTTCAGATGGAGCAATTCTTTGATCTACATAATGTGCCACATACACAAATGGTACGAATTTCTTCTTTATATTTAGAACCCAATCAATTTGTATGGCATCGATGGATTTGTTCTCACAAATCACTCGTCACTTGGACAATTTTCACGGAAGAAATGATAGCACACTATGAGGATACAAGGAGCAATACCTTCTTTAGCCAATTGATAAATCTCAAGCAAAAGGGTTCAGTTACCGAGCAC